>LPNX010504496.1:119515-304515 GCA_001517045.1 Pseudotsuga menziesii | reverse complement strand
TATTTCACACGTGAGACGAGGAATTTCTCTCCTCCAATACTTTATATCTTCTTTATGGATTTCTTTAGATGACAACCATCTACAATTGACCCAAACCAATAACGATATTTAACAAAAAAAAAACATTAAATTACATAACATGAATTAGTGCAAAAAAAACAAATATAAATTATACGAAGAATTAAAGAAACACTAAGCACATGCAAAAAATCGCTAGTTATCTCATGTATTTCCAAAGATTATATATAACTTGTTTGACATTGTTGTCGAAGTTGTCCGGGAGAGAGAGAGGTAGAACATATTGTATCAATATACAAACCATGTCATTTTTTAAACAAAGAGTAGACAAAAAAAATAAAAAATTTATGCAATAAAATTAAAAATAATATGGATATCGCAATAATAATTACCTTAATAAAGACGTGTCAATCATGCGTTTTGACCCCTGCAAAATCAACTTTATTTGATATGATATTCTTGTAGTTCACATAAAATCCAGTGGGAAATTTAAGTTCGCATAAAATCCGTAAACATCCATGGAATTGAATTTATATTAATTTGGTCTTTATTGCTATGAAATTGAATGATGTCTTTCATTGCATGGTTTCCTTCTTGAATGTCTTTGCAAACTTTCACAATTTTATATTTCTTGCTCCTTAGCTCCAATAGTCGCCATAATATTTCAGTCACATTCTTTCCAATATGCATTGTATCAAACATATGAACAATTTGTAGGTGCTTATAGTAGGGAAACCTACTAAATTGTATAGGATAACTTTTCATTCATCGTGGAAGCCCATTACTGCCTTCCTGATCATGATGGACATCATGAATATTAGTTTATATATCAATTATAGAAATGAATTATGGCCACTATAGTAAAAAACACACACACACACACACACATATATATATAACAATTCATATATGATGATCCATACGTACCAGCTTCACGATTTCTATTATATTGCAATTTCCAAAGGTGAGTTGTCATTCTCTGTGGTTTTAATGCAGTCTCTTTCTTCCCATTGAAAAGGTTTTTTTCGGTTGTTCTACACCAGTGATTCTTAGAGAGGAAGTTCCTATACTCATCAAACACCTCCTTTCTTAATATTTTTGAGCGACGAGATTTGATATTAGGACCACAAGCTGAACATGCAATTTTTCCCTTTGTCTGAAGACCTATAATATATAGATATGGAAAATCTATGTCAATTATAATTATATCTAAACTATATTAACTACTTCATATAATTAAATGCAATTAAAGTGGAACTTAAAAATAGAAACCACAAAAATGGGTTAACCCTAGGGCATCATGTATTGTCCATACAACCATTGCATGGAATTGAAATTGCATTTGTCATATTGGTCTAGATACGTCATACATATTAATTCCATTCCATAACTTCAGTAGCTCATCTATAAGAGGTTCGATATATACATTCATATCTTTAACTTGGAACTTACCTTATTGATTTGAAGTACATATAAAATATATAAATATGAGAACCATTAATATATATAAACCATACACAAGAGTAAAATAATATATATATATATATGACATTATGAAACAGAATACAACAAATGAGATGCCACAACTACATTAAAAATAAAATAGTTGTAGACACAATATACGCGGAATAATCATCGACAAAATTATGTGCTCCCTCTTTATTGACAACCATGGATGAATATTATTCTTGGTAACAAAAATAGGCCACACTGTGTAAATGGATCTCATCTGTGCAAATGGATTAACACCATCTGCTGCCAAAGAAATCCTAAGATTGTGGGGTTCTTCTTTAAAGTGAGGCCACTTTTCTTTCGTATCTCTAAATGCAGAACCATCTCCAGGCATTCGAATAACATCATCTTTACTTATATTCCTGGCATGGTAATCCATAAATTGTGCTATGTTATTGCACCTGAACGGTCATTGAAAACGCGGAATGATGGGAATATAATGAAGAACATTATGAGGCCCCTTTTTTGTTACTTGATCTGTTCGATATCTACTTATATGACATTCCATACATTCTATTGCAAATTCATGTTGATTATAATATATAACATGGTCATCGAGGCATGCATGAATTTTTTCATAATGAAGTCCAATCTCTTTCATGATGGAAGTTAAATCTCGATATGTGCGAGGTAAAATATTTGATGGTGGTAACAAAAATTCATATATTAAGCTACATCAAATAAAAATAAAAATAGAGTTAATATAAATGTTATTGCACCTGAACAGTCATTGAAAACGCGGAATGATGGGAATATAACGAAGAACCTTGTGAGGCCCCTTTTTTGTTACTTGATCTGTTCGATATCTACGTATATGACATTCCATACATTCTATTACAAATTCATGTTGATTATAATATATAACATGGTCATCGAGGCATGCATGAATTTTTTCATAATGCATTCCAATCTCTTTCATGATGGAAGTTAAATCTCGATATGTGCGAGGTAAAATATTTGATGGTGGTAACAAAAATTCATATATTAAGCTACATCATATAAAAATAAAAATAGAGTTAATATAATATATAAATAATATTAACGAAACACACTGAATCCATATTAATTTGAATTATGAATTAACAATACAATTATTAGAGGAATAAAGATCAACTTTATCATGATCGAATATATGTGATGGATTATGTTACATACCTTAACATCCGTGTGATTGATATGTTTGAAAGACCATTCATAACCTTCAAGTTCATTATCAACAATATAGTAGAGAGAATATTTGTTCTGGAGCCTTCATAAATGGGTTCATATGCCTTCTTAAGAAGAGGTATATCATGAACATCATCAAAGTCATCAATATTTTCATTATCACCTTCATCGTCGTCATCCATTCTAACATTAAATGAATGATGGATCAATGTATTTGTACCATCATCTTCAACTACGTTATCAGTATGATCATCTTCTTCAATATGATCATTCACTTGTTCTCCATTAACCATAGGCGCTACATGTTCCTATGGTACTTGTTCTGAAAGCACTTCCTCTAGACGATATGTAATAGGATGTATTTCCTTTATAAATACATGAATACATCAATAGATATAAGTTAATATAGGAAATATTAAAATAATACATAGATTTACCAAAGCAAAAAATATAAAAAACTTTATAATGCTAAACTTACAAATGGACAATATCCATTCCCCCCTTAGCATGTCCATGTTCCCTACAATGTTTTGTGGTTGTCGTGATCAATATTGTTCTCGTCTTAAAGCCTCTGCATTGACTACATGGACAATAGCATTTACCATCACCCCTTATTTTCGCTGCATCCCATAGTCTAGCAAGCGATTGTCAATTTTGTTCATTTGGATCAGGAATATTGCTATTTGACTTTTTCTCACAAACTTTGTGAATGAATACTATCGACAATATTAAAAAATCAAGGTCCACACATCACTATTTTTGGCAATCATTGGATTGTCGAAGAATAAAAAAAATTCCACAAATTGTTTGTCGAAGAAAAAAATAATTCTACAAACTGACCGTCGAAGAAAAAAACATTCCTCAAAGCATTCATCGAGGAATAAACAATTTCCGCAAACCATTCGTCGCTTCTATAGAAAACATGTCGGAATTTTTTCTAATTATATATTTTCAAATTTCAATGTCGTCGAATATCTAACGATATCAACCTAATTACTATTGCAAATATGCATTTATAGTATTGAAAAAAATAGCCTTGACTCATCAAAAATTCGACGACCAACTCTTCACCACTCGTCGCAAATCTGAGAACCATCCTTTCACATTTTGTCAAAAATCCGACCATATTTCATCGCTTAACCAAAAACAAGCCTCGTCGAAAAGTTGACGATGCTTCAAGATGACAAAAAGAAATCGGATAAAACAGTGCTTTTCATCATTGCAATTCGAAAAAAAAGTACTTTGTGTCGGATGTCGTCGGATTTTCGGCTCAAATCCTATTGTGAGTTCTCTTCAGGATGTGCAGAGAAAATTCACCATCCACTCTTATCTTATTATGAAGTTCCATACTAGGTTTATCAATCCCATTCTATCTCTCTTCCACTCCTAATTATTGCATACAGTTCAGATCCCAACCATGGTGCAAAACACAACAAACCACAGGGAAAACACGGCAACATAGGCTCCACTCTCTAACACAGAGAAATAGGTTTGCAAACCACTCTATAACACAATGTAGTTCAGGATAAAACTGTAACACACAGCCGGGGTTTCATACACTCTGTAACACAGGAGAAACTCTGTAACACCACCATGGACCACAATGAACAACCTCAAAGTAGGATCCCCAATGAACAACACTGAAAAATCCACAATGTAGATGGAATGAACAACAGTGAACAAAGAACCACATGACACAATCACGAATATATACCTTCTCTGCGACTCAGGAAAGTGGTCAATGCCTAATCGATCGGATTGAATGGTAGAATGAATCCAATGAACACAAGATTCGGATGAATACTCGAGGTGACAGACTGGGCATGAAATTTCTGGTTTTAATTGCTTCAAAAGAAAGAACACAGCTTTTGCAACTACAAGATTGCTCAGTCATGAAATCGACTGCATGCCTTGATCTACCCAAGCCATTAACTTCCTCAACCAATTTCCTACAAGAAAATTGAATGATCGGGAAAAAGGACAAACCAAAGTAGACGGGTTAAAGAATGGGTAACTTTTGAACAGATCTACAGCTGGGATTGACCCTCAAACATATCGACGTTGCACAATGATATCATTGATTCAACTAGAGTGACTTAATAAACTTTTCATGTGAACAAAATTCTTATGAAATTCGCTTCATCAAGTTTTGAGTCCACTATTGATATAGTGGGGACACATATCCAACGGTCCACAAGGATTTTGTTGATTCAACTAGCGTGTTCTTTAACATCGGCTAGCGGGCGTGAAATTTCTATCCCAAAGGGTTTATTCTGTCGTGCGTTCACCCAGGTGACTTGGACGACAAATCAGCAAACGTTTGTATGATTATTAAACTAGGTTTTGTGAGGGTTGAACCTGCAATCACTCACCTAGCATCTAATGGTTTAATCCCTCTATGTTCCTCTGTGAAATCATGCCCCCATATGTTTCACGTTGCAATGCATATCTAGCTATGGTATTTTATTAAAATTTTCTATTTCATGATATTCAAAATGCTTTGTGCTTGACCAACACAATGAATCATAGGCATCAACCTTGATCACCTATACAAAAAATACCAAATCAATGGCAGGGCTTTGTCCTTGAGCTCCTTTCCATGGTTTTCATACAATATATACATCATGTACAATTTCAATATCATGGGGTCAAAACCGAGGCATTACCTTCGCCTCCCCCTTGGGGTCAAAATCGGGATGTTACATTCCCCTCCCCCTTGATTGGAATTGTCCTCAATGCTTTACAAAATTGAACAAACATGGATGTCCCAATTGAATGGCATCCTCAAGCTCCCATGTAGCCTCTTCAGGACCGTAGTGCTCCCACTACACCTTTATTTGTCCCGCGGCTCAATTCTGGAACACCGTGACCTTCGTATTGAGGATGCGTAACGGCTTGGTTTGGAACTCTCCCTTGGGTTCCACCTAAATCACTTCCCAATTTATCACATGGTTAGGATCATGTACATATTTATTAAACAAATAAACATGAAAAACATTATGATCTCTAGTGCTAGCATGCAATGCAAGTCTATATGCAGTTGGCCCTATTATGTCAAGCACTTCAAAAGGCCCACAATATCTAGGTGACAATGTTGCACAAATTCCAAGCTTCAAGGAAATATTCATTTCCCTCACTCTAAGATAAACATGATCCCCAATATTGAACTCTCTATGCACTATATGCTTATCTGCATAAATTTTCTGTCTGTCCTAGGCTGCCTTCAGGTTCTGCCTAATATTTGCAACCTCTTGCTCCATTTCCTTGAGAAAATATGGACCAAGCATAATCGTGTTCACTAGATTATCCCAAATCACAGGTGTCCTACACCTTCTTCCATATAAGGCTTCATATGGACTCATTCCCAATGATTCTTGTTGTCCATTATTATATGCAAACTCTACCAAGTGTAAATAATCTTCCCACCTGGTCGGTTTGTCCATTACATACATGTGAATCATGTCTTCAAGCCCCTAATTCACTCTCTCTATCTATCCATCAGTTTGAGGATGGTAGGTAGTGTTGAAGTTCAGCTTTGTACACAAATCTACAAATAGACCCTTCCAAAAATTGGAATTGAACTTGGGATCCCTATCAGAAACTATTACCTTAGGCAATCCATGCAGTCTAAAAATCTCCTTCATGAATATTTTTGCAATGGCATCAGTTTTATATGTGGACTTAACCGGTATAAAATGTGATTCCTTTGTCAACTTTTCCACCACAACCATGATGGAATCATGTTTCCTTGTTGGGCCATGAAAGAGCCAAAGGAAGAAACTGAAGTGCAAGTGCGACAAAGGGAAAGCAAGTAAATGATGGAAAGCAAGCGCAGAGAAGGGAAAGTTTTGACGAGGATTGGTGTGATGGGGAAAATTGGACCCAGAGTCGGTGGGAAATTAGTAGGTAGAAGAAGTAAAGGCTGGACAGGTGCAGGTCAAGAAGACCGTAGGAGTCAAATTTGGCGGAATACTAAAGGACGGGTTTTTGCAACTAGTTATGACCTGTACAAGCAGGCTGAAAGACATTTACACAGCTAGTTATGGTCATGATCAATGTAAATCCAGGACTTTTGCAGCTAGTATGTCCTGTCATCAATGTAATAGAATATATTTTGAAGTTAATTGTGAGTGTAAATACTGAGTTGTACTCATTTGACCCTGCACGGTCTTGTAATATCTATAAATAAGAGGAACTCGTTTTGTATGAGGGTTAGCTTCAGCTAGTTTTCATTTAGCTTCATTAATATTTGGTAATAGCAGTAGTATTCTGAGGAGATCATAAAGGAGTTTGATAGTAGAAGTTTGTTGAGCAGTGGATCTGTAGCTGAGTGCGTAGACCATTTTGTAGGAGTCAATCTGCAGCTGAGTGCATAGATAGTAGAGTAGAAGAGTCAATCTAGGCTATTTGTGGATCAGTAGGAGTTAGAAGAAAAGCAATAAATAGAGAGAATGAGAGCAAGAGGAGTCTGAGATGTAAGGATATATCTTAAAATAGTTTGTAAGTCACAAAATGCAAGGTGCCATATATTTCTCATGCCAGATGAAGAGCACCTTGGTGGTTTTTACCTAGATGGGTATCCACGTTATTTCTTGTGTCACATGAATGTTGAATGATGAATGTGAATAGTTGAATGTTTAACAGTTAATGTTGAATGTTTGATTATCTTGCATTATTTGTGATTATTTCTTGAATGAATGTCGCAATATTGATAAACACAGTGAATGAATGAATGATTAAAGCATCGTTAAGCACTTGGTATTAATTACAAGTCAGTTGCATTGTTGTCATTTACCTTCATGGAATTAGTTGTGTCGCATTCGTTGCACTAGTGGTTAAGTTGACAAGGATAAGGTTGTGTTGCACACCAGATGTGTCACACTGTTGCGTCATCGTCGAGTAGTAAAAGACTCCATCCTTCTGACTCTGTCGAGCACCTTGGTCATGCACGAAGGGACTGTAATCCATCACCAACTGCGGAAATGTGGTTCTGGAATTTATACATTAAGATACCTCGGGTGAGACTATTCCTGCCTTGCTGGTGTTTCCGGCTAAGCTTGCTCCATAATTCCGATGTCTTTGGGTGTTTTTTGGTTTTTTGTTGTTGTTGAACTTGGGTCGCCAGACTAAGGAAAAGTAGGCCAGCAAATGATTTTGTTGTCGGTACCCTTAATCATTTGAGTCTATGGAGATGTTGTGGCATCAGACAAAGGAGGAAATAGAGGATTGTCTAGAGTTTAAAGTGTTGGAATTTGCGCAAGAGGAAAGCGCAACGTCGTGGTTGAGCGTAGAGAACTAGTTAGACCAGTACATATACTCTAATATTCACAAGATTTTCTTTGCAAATTTTCCTATTGTGTTGCATGAGTGGTTTCCAATATTGGCGACTCGACAGACAAATTTCCAAAGAAGAGAAGCGGTCGAGTGGATTGATCAGTTGATCCGTGAGTTAATCAGTGTAAGTAACCCTATCTCTAGAGCTGTTTATTTTTGGGTCGACAATATTTTGCAAGGGTATATTACTGAGTTTCAAGTAGAGACGATAACCTCAAATAGTGAGGCTGAAATAAATTGTTTCCAAGGACCTCGACAAAGGTACTTGTTATCTATAAGTACATGGATAAAGATGCACATATATGATAAGGGTATCTTGCAGTTGAGCAGTTGATTTGCATATCCAGAGGAGGGGATATGTCATAGATGACCTGAAGAGAAAATGGGACATGGTGAGGTGATATGTTCCCAGGAAGTACAGAAACAAAACTAGAAGTTGGATTCCTAAGGAGTGGAAGAATATTTTGGTCAGGAAAGAGAAGAAATAATGTAGGAGGTAGACAAACTCCTAGTATGTTTGAAGCAACTGAGTACGAGGGTGAGTCGTGGCTAGATGAAGGGTCTTGAGATGAAGAGGAATACTACAGCCCGATTTTTGAAGGAGCGGAAGAATGTGCAAAGACACAAGATCAGGATGCAACTACACCACGCTAGGAGTATCGCTAGAGGTAAGGTCTAGAGCTTCATCTCTTGAAAGAGTTGTTAATACTGATAGTGTTATTATTGCAACTAGTGCACAAGTAATTCCACCTCCATATAATTATTCATTAGATAAACCTGACACCACTCAATGGCTGGGGAAGATATTAGATTACCCACATTCAATGGGAATGGAGAAGACTATCTAGAGCAACACTGGTTTCTTTGTGAATCTATTTGGATGGTTCGCTTAGTTCATAACACAGATTTAAACAAAGCACAGAACGGGGTCATGCATTGGACTAGTTTATGAAGTTCTGCGTAGTACCGGTGGGAACCCCCACAAAATACCCTTGATGATATTCGACTCCTGATAATCTGTGAGTTCAGAAGACCTAAATCTGAATCGCAGCGTATCACCGAGATCAAGGACATAAAGAAGTTACCAATGGAATCTGTATGGGATTTTGATCAATGGTTTAAAATTTTGATGGCCAAAGTTAGTTTCCAAATGTCAGATGTGCAACATAAAGAGTGGTTTATTGTTGCATTATCACCACATATTCAAGCTCCTTTGATGCAACAGAAAATTGTGTCGCGGATAGAAGCACTTGAACTAGCGATGAAGTTGGAATCCTCACCAATCGTACAGCTTCAGGACATCAAGAAGGGAAAAGAAGCATGTGAGGACTTGTGGTGCACAAGATGTCGAACAGATGGACACACCAAGGATAATTGTCTATCGTACATGAACTATATCTCATCGGGTGTGCCAAATGCATTAAATAAGCACGGGCCACCCTGGTGGCATATTCCAAACTAGAGGACATCGCAGCAAGGAGTGCCTATACTTATAGAAGATTATAAGTACCCCAACCAGACTCTTCTGTAATTTTTAAAATCAGTAGGGAATGATGAGAAGGATTGTATGGCATATCAGCTACTGAAGCAAAAGACAGTAGACACTTACTTAATGAAGAATGATGGACAGGTTCAGGCTGAACAGGCACAAGTGCACTACCAGCCTACACCTTTCCCATAGAACCAGTATCAGAATTAGTATCAGCCCCGGTATGCGCCAAAGAATCAATACCCACTGCAGCAACCACACCCTTGGGGAAGGGGGGATGGAAACTTTAGAGGTAGAGGAGGAGGAGTATTTGGCAGAGGAAGAATCCAGGTTACCTGTTATAACTATGGACAATCGGGACATTGCACTAGAGATTTCCAAGAACCTGCAAAGACATGTTCATATTTCAAACTGTAGGACCATAATGTGGAGCAATGTCCTCAATTTATTGCGAAGTGGAAATCTCGGACTGTCACAGGTCCTAACCCTATGCAGAACCAAAATCCAAATCCAAATCTAAACCTTAATGTTCAGATGATTGTTGTTGATCCAAGAGAGACAAGCGTTGTTGTCGTGACACGAGGAGGTGTTGCGACTAGAGTCGATCAAGATATATTGCAAGAACAGTCGTAGGTGCGACCCAGAGCACAGAAGAAGGTACCATTCAACGTTAAAAAATAGAAGCAAGTATTTTTGGACGTGCGATCAGAATTTGTAGACCCATACCAACCATCAACATTAGTTGAAGTTAGGGAGATTCCTGAATGCTTCCAACACCTATTCCAGAAGCTGATCTGAAAAAGGTTAGTAACCTAAAGTCGTTTATGTCAAGTTTCTTAGCACTAATTCAAGATAAAGATGTTATCGCGGAACTACAAGCATTGATAGAAGAAACCCCGATAGAGTCGCACACTAGAAGGAAGGTTAACCATGTCAAGAAGAAATTCAAAATGGGGCGCGAGTTAAGAATGATTGTGTAGATAGGAGATTATGACATGGATTACATCATTCTAGATATGGGGTCGGACGTCAATATTTTGACATGGCAGACTTGGGAGAGCATGGGAAATCTATGCTTGGACTAGTCCCATGTCCCGTTGTGACTTGCAAATCAGGAGAAGGTCCTACCAGTTGGTAGGTGGAGTCGAGTAGCTATTGACATTGAAGGGCTACGCACATTCGTATACTTTTAATTCATCAACATTGTCGATGACATGAACCCATATCCTGCACTTCTGGGGATAGATTGATTCATAGATAATCATACCATTATAAACTTCAAGAAAAGAATCCTCTCATTCGAGGATGATGAGATGAGGTTAGTGTCGCACATTAATCCATTGGAGGGATAGAGGTATGTCGATCCTGTCTACAGCAAGGGACATGGTGATTATCTCGAATAGATCTACAATGTCAACACCTTAAAATATGATTATGTGAATCCTATAGTGAATGGAAACCTAAGATAGAGAAGTGTCAGTTCCTGTACATAAAACTCAAGAGAGGCCTTAGAGAATTGGAAAAACAGATTGCATGAAGTCTCTATCAGGCGATACGGCTCCAAAGTTACACGATCCGTACGATGGGTGGAAAATCAGTTGAGGGAGTTAGCCACATATGAGGGTCTGCCTAATATTGTGACCTTCCTCACTAAGTTTGAATCACTGGTAATAGAGCCGCAACACTTGTCTGCGTTGGACTATGTATTGAAGGATACGCCTGCTAGATGGTGGGGTACACATAAGCAATCTATATCAGAATGGCCACAGTGTAAAAGATTGCTGGAAGTTAAATTCAACGCAGAAGTCACAGTCATGTGTCAGAAGTACACAGGGATGTCAAACCCTGTTGAACACTTGAATTAATGGCACACATCATTTTTAGAATACCCATGACAGGAATGGGTCCATCATTTCATTCACACACTGAAAATGACACCCAGAAGCTAGTATACGTCCATAGATCTACGACAAGGAACTCAGGATTGGGATGAGATGATCACGCAGCTTGCGCACACATTTGAATTTGCTAATGAGCAACCCATAGTGGATATTGTGCTTCAGATAATCAAGGTAAAAATATTTGATGAAATCCCTATCGTAGTAGCAAGTTCACATCAGTGTAGCGCGACCATCCAGCAATGGATGGCCTATTACAATCTGGCTGGAGAGATAGATGATGACTCAACAAACATAAACATACCAAAGTCGAAGGGTACATGCGAAGTTGAAGGAAGTGGTATTTCCAGCGACCAGTTCCTCAAGCCGCTAAAAGTCAAGGAAGTGAACATTGGCTCGCTGGAGAACCCAAATTTCGCCAATACAAGATATTATTAGGACGATGCGACAGTATCAAAGATCACAGACTTCCTACATGAGTTTCAGGACCTATTCCCTACCAATTTTGTAGAGATGAAGGGAATAGTGGGAAACCTAGGGGAGATGAAAATACCCATGAAACCAGATGCTAAACCATTTAAGCAGTGACCTTATAGGTTCAATACAAGGTATAAAGACAAGGTAAAAGTTGAATTGGATCGCATGCTCGATGCAATATTGATTGAACATGTTGAGGAATCAGAATGGATCAGACCTATAGTGATCTAGGATAAGAAGACAAAATGAGAAGTCAGGATCTGTGTCAAGTTGAATGACGCATGCCTGCATGATCCATTCCCAACACCATTTACAGATGAAGTACTTGAAAGCGTCGGAGGGAAAGAGATGTATTAATTCACTGACGGATTTTCTGGCTATCACCAAGTCAGAATCACAAAGGAGGATCGACATAAAACAACCTTCTTCACAGAATGGGGATGCTACCAGTATACGGTAATGCCCTTCGGACTCAAGAATGCACCTGCTATTTTTTCTAGAATAGTAGTTTCTGCTTTTAAATATTTCATACATAAACTTCTTGAGGTCTACTTTGATGATTGGACTGTGTTTCGTCTAGTAAGATACCATATTGAGAGTCTGTGCATGATGTTGAGCTGTTGTCGCCAGTATCATATTCTGCTTAATTCCAAGAAATGTATTTTTATGCACCATTTGGTGTACTATTGGGTCATGTCGTGTGTCGCGACAAAATTTTGGTCAACACAGCAAAATTTGTGATTATCCTTGACTTTCCACCACCTACATCAGCCACACAACTCAGATCATTGTTAGAACACAGGGTATTACAGAAAGTTTATTAGAGGGTACACAGAGATCGTTGCACCCATGGAGAAAATGTTGAAGAAAGATGTGCAGTTCCAATGGACAAAAGCTTGTTGGGAAATATTAGATAAATTAACTAACAAGATGGCCACTATGCCAATACTTGTATTTCCTTACTAGAAGAAGCAGTTCCATGTCCATGTCGACGCGTCATCTGTCGCGCTCGAGGTAGTCTTGAAACAACCAGGAGACGGTGCACTTGACCACCCTATTGCTTTTGCTAGAATAAAAATGTTGACAACAGAGAAAAATTACATGACAACAGAGAGAAAGGGCCTCGCCATTGTCTATGCGCTGCAAAATTTCCAACACTACTTATTGGGTGTAAATTTTAAAATGTACACTGATCGTTTGGCTTTAAAATACCTGGTCAATAAACCAGTGTTGGGGGGAAAGATCTGTCGATGGCTTCTCTTGTTTCAAGAATTTGACTTTGAAGTCATTGTTAAACTAGGTCGGTTGAATGCGGGACCTGATCACCTGTCGAGGATAGAAAGTGGTGAAGAACCAACCAACTTGGAGGACAACTTTCCTGACACACAACTGTTTGTGCTCACCATGATCGATGATGAAAACAAGGAGTTTAACATTGTCATCCACTTCCTGAGAACAGGCTATCCGCTTGAGGGGTTCACCACTGGGAAGAAGAAACATTTGATCATCAAATTCATTGATTATCCGTTGATTGTGAGACACCTATACAAGATGGGTGCTGATGAGATATTGTGATGGTGTGTTTTCGACTATGAATGAAAATGGGTAATGAGTGAAGCACATGCTGGTGTCATAGGAGGACACTATGTTGGAAAGGAAATGGTGCGCAAGATATTGTAAGCTAGCTTATGGTGTCCAACTATACACATGGATACTAAGAGCTTCTGCCGACACTGCGATATATTCCATAGAACAAGAAAACCTTCAAGACACGACAAGATGTCGCTTACGCCATAGATAACCCTTCAAGCATTAACCAAATGGGCCATTGATTTTGTAGGAATGATTAGTCTACTAAGAAAAAGGACTGGCACGTGCTACATTATCACTGAGATAGAATACTTAACCAGATGGGCTGAAGCCACGCTTGTTAAGTATTGTACTGCTGCGACTATGGAGAATTTTTTATTTGAGAATGTGGTGACCAGATTCGGCTGCCAAAAAATTCTGCTCAGTGACCAAGGTATGCATTTTGTTAACAAAATGATGAATGAGCTTACTGCAGAGTTCCAAATTTAGCATAGAAATATGACACCCTATCATCCTCAAGTGAATGGAATGGTTGAAGCATTCAACAAGATCCTAGAGAATACATTAACCAAGGTATGCAATCTACGTCGAAATGACTGGGACCAAAACGTTTCAACTGTGCTATGGGCATACTGCACAACCTAAAAACGACTGACAGGGAACACTCCATTCAAACTGGTCTATGGACAAGAAGTTGTTGTGCCAATGGAGTACATTGTGTTGAGTCTAAGAATTACTGTGCTAACAGAAATGATCGATGGATATGTCATCAAGTAAATATTATCGCAGCTTGTTCAGATGGAAGAAGAACGCTTCTTCATGGGATTCCATCAAAATATAGACAAGCAAAGGCAGAAAGCATGGCATGATCACCATATCAGAACTAAGCAATTAAAACTTGGAGGAATTGTCTTGTTGTATGACAACAAATTTTTTAAGCATCCAGGGAAACTAAAGACGCATTGGCTAGGCCCATATATGGTCACACATATCACTGATGCAAGCGCAGTGAAGTTACATAAGATGGATTGAATGCCACTTGCGGGAATGGTCAATGAAATCCGCCTAATCCCTTACTATGATGGTCACAACATGCCTGGGTAAAGTCACGTCACGCTTGAAAAAAAAAAGAGGGAGACTCAAAGAAAAAAGAATAAAGGAAATTGTTATGTCGCACATCTGTGATGGAAGCAGGAAAATCACAGTAAAGAGCAGGAATGACAACTGGTCATCATTAAAGCACGGATACCTAAAAAGATTGAGGTGGTTATGATAGCGAAGCACCATCGATTCGAAAAATTACAAGGAGAATGGTTGTGTACTTTTTGGTCCCATCAATCATCCTCGACATAACTTCCATGACAAGTACAGATCAGAACACGAGTACATGAGTTGATCTCGGAATGTGTCGAATGGGAAGCCCATGTGATCGACAAGACGTTGGTTTTCCATCAAATGATTGCATGCAGGATGGGAGCATCCCTATAAATATGAGGCTTCATCGCCAAGGTTCAGTTTACTTGTATAAAGAGAACAAGAGTGAACCAGATATTGCAATTGAGAGAGCCGAAGCTAATGGTTATTGAGATTTCCAGCGCCAGTGAGAAATCAGAAGTTACCATCGCTTCCCCGTGCCTGATTGTTGAAGAGATTACATCATCAGAGGTACATCAGTAAGAACAAGAACTAGAAATGATGGCATGACCAAGGCAATAGACAGTAGATTCCATAATCATCGAGGTCGAAGATATCAAAGAATTGTAAGGCTAAATCCACTAAGGAGATCCCTGCTAAGGATGCACCACCTTCACTGCCGCGAAGAGATACAGATGCCACCATTGAAGAGAAGAACATGTTACCACCCTACATTTATCCAAGGAGAGAAGAGGCAGCTAAAGTGAAGATTACGTGAAAAGTGCACTCCTCCTTGGTTGTGCCGTTGATCCCTACTGGCGTGCCCCTCTTAATGAATATAGTCTCGAAGATGGCTAAGCTGCAGTTCGAGGATATTGATACGTGCAAGCAGGCAGGACTGGAAAGGAAAAATTACATCATCACGCTTCCATCCGTGCCGCTTGAGCCATAGTTGTTCGTCACAATGGAGTGGGTGTGCACAAGGTATTGAAATCGTGGGCCTACTCAACCTTCTACTTATGTCGTACTTTGGTCAGAGCATGCAAGTAAGAAGATATGTGTGACAACTCCTGTTTTTTTTTCATGGAGGATATTTATGGCTCGATCGACCCTACCATGTCGATGTCGAGCTCATCTTGTCGATAACAGGTCTACCGAACCAAGGGAATGACCCTGCGCCATATCTACGTGCAAAAAGAGATACCACAAAAATGAAGCAAAAATATGACCTCCACTGCACAGGTAGAGGATTCCTCATTTCCCTTATAGCTAATAACACGGTGAGGTTCACAGCAAAAATCTTGTCTTGTAAGATGTTGCGCAAGATACGACCCACAGAGTGCACCACCGAAACGGTAGAACTTGAAAAGAAGTGCGTAGAGGGAATTATCTTCAACTGGTCGCAATAATTGTTGAATTAACTACTAGAGGATGCGAAGCAAGAACAGGAGGACGAAAAGGCCAAGTTCCACTACTCCTGGATCCTAATTTTGATTTCTTTCATTGTTTGGTTGAACCCACCCGACTACCATCCATTGGATGTCCTAGTGCTTTGCCTTGGTGCAAAGTATCATAACCTCTGGGATGATAAGGATGACAGGATCCAGCAGAAGGACAATAATATCGGGTTCTTTCTAAACGTAGAGGCATTTTGTGACATAATAAAGCAAAAGCACAGAGTAAGAGTTGGGACAGTGCAGAAATACTCATCCTTCATAATTTTCTAGGCTAGTGTCCACAGCATTATTTTGGAACCACAGTGGGACCCATAAAAATAGGCGCTACCAACCCGGTTCATGATCATCGACGAGGAGGTGGAAACAGCCATACAGGAATGGCCTGTGGAATGGCGCATCCTGGTCGACGTACAAATGGACCAGCGAGTAAACAAAGGAGGAAGCAGCCAAGGGAATGACCAAGGGAATGGTCAAGGCAATGAGAAAGATGATGGACAAGGCAATGATGGTGGTGACAAGAAAGACATCCAGTCATTGATTTCCGATGATGATGATAGTAATCACAACTCTGGCGATGATGACTCTGAAGACACACCTACTGATGAGGATGTGCAGAAGGCCCAAGAAGAGGCATGGAACAAATAGCAGCCTCAGCCACGGAAAAAAAATGTAAACCTGACAAGACGGATAACACTATAAATTTAGCCGAGGAGGACATAAGCTTTCTTTCTGAAGCAATTGCAAAGGTCGCAAATTCAAGTCTGAAGGGCCTAAGTAAAAAGCAGTTGTGCCTGACTGACAAGCTAGCAGAACACATCAATACGCTGGCTGAGGATATCAATGACGTTAAAAGTGTAGTCGAGGCTAAGACATATGGCGTGGATCTTAATGATGTTCTAGTAAAACCGATAATGTTTCCGCAAGTGAAGGTATATGTCCAAGCGTGAGCAATGGACATGGGGACACCCAAGTTTGACACTATTGTCCATGAATTTGGGACATTATACCTTGATTTCTTGAAACTCACGTTGACCGAGGTATATGCGGTTCAGCATGCAGTCACAACTAAAATAAGAATCCAAGAGAATGCTCTTTCCAATCAGGATACCAAGCAGAAAAGGAAGGAAAAGAGTCGCAAGATCCTCCTTCAAGATCAAGAGCAAGAAATTGAGGTGCAAGAATAGAGCAGGATTACACTTGCTAAAGCCATCAAGGAAGCACTCATATAGTTTCCCTTGGAAGAAGGCTAATAAGATGTCGATATGGCCGCTAAGGTAGCACATCTGTACCGCATTGCTACAAAACTAAGAAGACAGGTCGAGGAGTTGAAAGCGTTGCATATACCAAGCACACCTCTTGAGGTGCTTAAAGAGCACAGGAAAACAATGTCTGAGGCTATAGAGAGGATAAGACAAGGAGAAAAACTCTGCACTGAGGCAATTGAAGTCATTTCCACGATGTGGGAATTTCTTCTGGAGGATGAGACCGTGGATAAGATCAAGGAAGATGCGCAGCAAATAGATCTAAAAATCACCGTAGTAAAGGCATACATGAAGAAGTTGTCGATCAAAGAAAGGATCACAAAGGTCACAGAGTTGAAGCAACTACAATAGGAAGTGAAAAATATCCGTGACCAAGGGAAGAAAAGGAATTATGAGGTGAGAAAGAACCAATCAGAAGTAGAACTAGTTATAGGGATTATTCACCCTATACAGCAGAAGCTCCAACTTCTCACTCAGTCACTGGAAGAGGGATCGTCAGAACATATCAATTTCAACCATGTGGAATAATTAGCCAAACAAGTTGAAGAGGTTCATGAGTAAGTTTCCCAGGTGAAACATATTTTGAAGGAATTTTAGGACAAGTTTGGTTCTATGGCGCAGCTTCCGCCAGAGGCTTGATTTTTGTAGAAACTTAAAATTTTGCTTAGTGGCTCAGGACGAGCCACATGTGAGTGTTGGGGGCATGTTGGGCTAGGAAATATCCAAAGGAAGAAACTGAAGTGCAAGTGCAACAGAGGAAAAGCAGACGCACGAAAGGATAAAAGCTAGTAAAGGATGGAAAGCAAGCGTAGAGCAAGGAAAGCTGCGATGAGGATCAGTGCGATGGGGAAAAGTGGAGCCAAAGTTAGTGGGACATTAGTAGGTAGAGGAATTAAAGATTGGACAGGTGCAAGTCAAGAATACTATGGGAGTTAGAGTCGGTGGAAGACTAAAGGACAGGTTTTTGCAGCTAGTTATGACCTGTACAAGCAGGCTGAAAGACATTTCCCCGGCTAGTTATGGTCATGATCAATGTAAATGCAGGACTTTTGTAGCCAGTATGGCCTATCATCAATGCAATAGAACATATTTTGTAGCTACTTCTGATTCTGATAACTTAGTTGTACGCAGTCAACCCTGCACGGTCTTGTAATATCTATAAATAAGAGGAACATGTTCTGTATAAGGGTTAGCTTCAGCTAGTTTTCAGTTAGCTTCATTAAGAGTTAGTAATAGTAGAATTATTTTGAGGAGATTAGAGAGGAGTCTAAATGTAGAAGGATGTTGAGCCGCGGATCTGCAGCTGAGTGCTCAGACCATTTTGTAGTAATCAATCTACAGCTGAGTGTGCAGATAGTAGAGTAGAAGAGTAGATCCAGCCTGTGTGTGGATCAGTAGGAGTTAGAAGAAAAGAAATAAACAGAGAGCATGAGAGCAAGAGGATTTTGAGCTATAAGGACATATCTTAAAATAGTCTGTAATTCGCAGACTGCAAGGTGCCATATATTTCTCATGCCAGATGAAGAGCACCTTGGTGGTTTTTACTAAGATGGGTTTCCACATTATTTCTTGTGCCACATGAATGTTGAATGATGAATGTGAATGGTTAAATGTTTAACGGTTCAGGTTGAATGATTGATTATCTTTCATTATTTATGATTATTGCTTAAATGAATGTTGCAATATTGATAAACACAGTGAATGAATGAATGATTAAATCATTGTCGAGCACTTGGTATTAATTCATGTTAAAATACTGTTAAGATTACAAGTCAGCCGCATTGCTATCATTTACCTTCAAGTAATCAGTTGCATCGCATACGTTGCACCAATGGTTAAGTTGACAAGGATAAGGTTGTGTCACACGCCAGTTGTGTCACACTGTTGCGCCACCATCGAGTAGTAAAGAATCCATCCTTCCAAATATGTTGAGCACCTTGGCCATGCTCCAAGGGACTGTAATCCCTCACCAACTTCGGAAACATGGTTCTGGAAGTTACACATTCATATATCTCATGTGAGACTGTGCCTGCCTCACGGGTGTTGTCGAATGAGCTTGCTCTGTCGGGCTGATGTCTTTGGGTGTTTTGTTGGTTTTGTTTTGTTGTTGAACTTGGGTCACCAAACTAAGGAAAAATATGCCAATATGCCTCCAAGTCATTGGCAATCCTATGATAAAATACATAGAAATAACTTCCCATTTCCATTATGGAACTAGAAAGGGCAGCAACAAACCTGTTGGGTGTTGATGCTCAACCTTCACCTGTTGACATTTCATGCACTTTGAAATATACTTAGCAATGTCCTTCTTCATTCCTGGCCAAAAATACTTCTTTTTAGTTGTAACAATTGTTTTATGGCATCCTGGGTGACTAGAATATGGAGTTTGATGGATTTCATCCATAACAACTCTCTTCAAGTCTACTACTTTTGGAATATAAATTATGTCCTTATTGGTAAGAATTTGATCTTCTTCCAATTCATATCCCTCATACCTCTTCTCAATACTTTGTTGTTGCAATTTTTCCTTTATATGCACATACATTTCATCTTCAGCAGCATGATTAACAATCTCATGTCTCAAATCTGGTTGAAAAATACTAAAAGATGCCACATGTTTTTCATGCATCTTCCTGCTGAGTGCATCAGCCACTTTATTTTATTTTCCTTTTATGTTTTTTATTTCAAAATCAAACTCACATATAAACTCTATCCATCTAGCTTTCCTAGAATTTAGAGTTGGTTGATCAAACAAATATTTCAAACCAGAGTGGTATGTCCTTGGCTCAAACTTTTGGCCCATTAAGTATTGCCTCCACATCTTGAGAGCATGTACTATGGCTGCAAGTTATAAGTCATGAGTGGCATATTTCTTCTCATTATCCTTCAATTTTATTGACTCATAGCATACCATGTGGTTTCCTTGCATAAAAACTCCTCCAATTCCTTGACCGCATGTATCAGTACACACCACAAAATATTTTATGGGTCTGCAATTTTCAGAACTGGTACACTTGTGAGAAGATTCTTCAACTACTAGAATATTTCTTCACATCTTGGGGTCCATTCAAACTCTATCCCCTTCTTTTGCAAAGAAGTGATCGAATGTGCAACCTTGGATAATCCTTCAATGAATCTCCTATAGTATCCTGCAAGTCCAATAAAATATCTTACATCAGTCACATTTCTTGGGGTTTTCCAATTCATAATGGCTTCAATCTTCTCAGGGTCTACAGATATTCCTTCCTATGAGATAATGTGACCCAAATAATGAATACTATCTCTATAGAAGTCACATTTTCTCAGTTTGGCCTACATCTTATGCTCCCTGATAAATTGCAATGTCAATATCAGGTGTTCTTCATGCTCTTCCTCATTCTTAGAATAAATATTAATGTCATCAAGGAAAACAAGAACAAACTTGTCCATATACCTTCTAAAAACATTGTTCATGAGACACATAAATGTATCTGGTGCATTTGTGAGACCAAATGGTACCACCACAAAATCATAGTGCCCATACCTTGTTCTGAAGGTTGTCTTATGAATATCTTCATCCTTGATTCTTATCTTATGGTAACGAGACCTCAATTCAATCTTGTAAAATACTTTTTCTCCTCTCACTTGATCAAAGAGTTCATCAATTCAAGGTAAAGGATATTTATTCTTCACAATGGTTGTGTTTAGTTGTTTGTAATCAATACACAAACTGAGTGTACCATCTTTCACAAATAGCACTGGTGATCCCCAAGGGGACACACTCGTCCTGATGTACTTATTTTCCAGCCTCATGCAGCTGCATCTTCAGTTCTAGCAATTCTAGTGTGCTCATCCTGTAGGGTGTCTTGGACACTAGTGTTGCTCCTAGCACAAGTTCAATTGTGAAATCACTGTCCCTCTTTAGAGGAAGTCCTGGATTTTCATTAGGAAAAGCATCCTTGAATTCCTGCAACACATGAAATTCCTCCAACCTAGGAGTTTTATTCTTCGTTGCATACAAAACATGGGTTGCATACACTCTGCAACCTTTCCTACAGAACTTCTTCAACTGCATTGCTGAAATATGGATAACATAAATCACCTTTGGAATGCCTCTTACAACTCTTAAGTTGCCTTCTTCATCCAAACACTCAAAAGTCTTGTTGTAATAGTCAATATTAACTCGGTGAGCTTCCCACCAATCCATTCCAATGAGAACATCATAGGAACCAAGTGGTCGAACATTCAGATCTGCATAAGTGACCAATCCACCCATAACCAATGGACATTTATCTACCACTTCACTAACCTTCCTCTTAATCCCAGTGGTTAGCTGAAATAACCATGATTTGCTATGATTTAACTTCTTAAAAACACAAATCTCATCTACTCTAGGGATAATATAGCTGTGAGTCAATCCAGGGTCTATCAAAATAGAAACATATTGCTCACCAATCTTACCTCCAACTTCAACCATAGTTGACTGATGATCTGCCTGAGGGTCCTCCAGCGCTGCATAAATTCTAGGGACGGTCCTTTCTACTTGACTCATTGTTTCAGCTTCTTGACTATTGTAAGTGTTGATGTATTTGTAACTTCGGAATGTATTCACTTGTATATCTTATGTCTTGTACCCCGATATCTATTCCAGGAAGTTTCTGTAATGTATTTGAATCATGGCATGCCCCGATGTTCCTATCGGGAGGTTCTATAATGTAAACAAGTCATGTCAAGTCATTGTGTGTAACCCTCCTATTGTTCAATAGTTAAATTCCCCGCAGTTCCAGGAACTAGATTTATTAGACTCTCCTAGAGAAGTCAGCCCTAGTGAGTCATTGTCAAGTTGGGAATTAGTATAAATAGAGAGTGAGCCTCTCTATTTATCACACACTCATTCACACTCAGTTGTAGTGCATAGCTGAGGAAGAAGAATTTGTTGGGGTTAGAGAGAAAGAGGCTACTGTTGTCGGGATATCATCTTACTGTTTTTGGGGCTTTGCTATTTGGTGTTGATTCTATCTCTGAGGAAGTTGCAGGGTTTTCTCCTTTATGGTTTCCCCGAGGAAAATCTTTGTGTTCATTGTCTTATGTGTTTGATTGTTGTGCTTGTTATTCTCTCAATTAAGATCCTAAGTTAATGCTAGCTTAAATATTAAAATCTAACATGGTATCAGAGCTAACCTAAGAAGAAGAGACTGTGCAGCTGCGGAAACTAGGGCTTCATACTTTTTGGATCTCTCTCCATAGATTTTCAGCAAAAGAAGGTTGGACTGACTCTACTCTCTAGGGCGCATCTTTCTGTCGAAGCAGAATTTGATTCTAAGCATTTTCAGTTTTTGACCCAACACTAGTGCCGAAAATTAAGAATTTCCACAGAAGTGGAATTTTTTAGTGAGCCCAAGCCTGGATTGATCTCCTCCTCAAAATCAAAGTTTAGATATCAATATCAAAGCATTTGGTTGTACAAAACTCCGAGAAAGTCAAACCCTAATCTGCAACTGAACCAGCACTACAGAAATTCAGCTCCAGATCCAGATCCAACATCTTAACCTGGTAAGATCTAAATCTTTTGTATTTCCATTTGAGGTTCTTAGTTAAGATGTCTCATCATACCAAGCTTGATGAAAATCTTGAGGGAGCTGATAACTTCCGAGCCTGGAAGTATAGGATCTCCCTGGTCCTGGAAGAAAATGAGTTGGACTCCTATATCAATGAGGAGATTCCAGTTCCAGAGGGAGATGAGGTTAAGGCCTTACACAAGAAGAAGTTGGTTATGGATAAAAGGATTATTGCTGACTCAATCAAGGATCACCTGATATCAAAGGTGTCCTCCCTAAAGACACCCAAATCTATGTTTGATGCCCTAACCAAACTATTTGAAGGAAAGAACATAAACCGGAAGATGAACTTGAGGAACCAATTGAAGAATTTGAAGATCCAAAATGCGAAGACCATATAATCATACTTTACAAGGGTCTCCCGGATCAAAGAACCACTTGAAGCAGTAGTTGAAGAAGTGGAGAATGCAGGGATTGTAATGACCACCTTGAATGGTCTCCCTAGGACATGGGACTCTTTCATTCAAGGGATCTGTGCCAGAAAGAAGTTAGTCAAGTTCAGCAAACTATGGGAAGAATGCTCTCAAGAAGAAGCTCGGATAGCAACTCAAGATGAAAAGATGGGAAGTGAAGATCAAGATCTCACAGTACAATCCAAGAAAACCAGATCTAGCCACCACAGAGTTAAGTACTCTCATCAAAGGAATAACTTTAGAAAGCCTAGAGATAGGTCTAAGTTCATTTGCTATACATGTGATGAAAGAGGACACTTTGCTAGAGATTGTCCTAGAAACAAAAGTAGCTCTCACAACAAGAAGGGAAACAAGAGAAGACATCATGCTCATGTTGCAGAGGATGATGAACCTTTCACAAAGAGAAATAGACAAGACAATGATGATTCTTCAAGTGATGAAGAATATGTTCTGATTTCTGCTCTCACGAGAACTATCACACATGGAAACAATGATTGGATTATAGACAGTGGTGCTTCCAAACATATGACAGGATTCAAGGAATCCTTTGTGAAACTATCTGAACATGAATCACCTCACAAGGTGAAACTCAGAGATGACTACCAGTATCCAATAAAAGGTAGTGGTGAATCCTCATACAAGCTAGACTCTGGAAAGTCTATCAAGATGAAAGATGTATTGTTTGTACCTGGACTAAAGAAGAACCTCCTCTCCATATCTGCATTGGATGCAAAAGGAATGAGGGTTTCATTTGCAGATGGCCAAGTCCTCATGTGTCCAAAGGGAAAGTCTTTCGATGATGCAGTAGTGATTGGGGAACAAGAGGGAGGACTATAAAAATTGAAGGGCCAACTAGAACAAGATTTGGTTCATGACTCGGTAGAACCAAATGAACTTTGGCATAGAAGGCTTGCACATGTGCATTATAGAGCACTACCACTTGCAAGCAAAGCTGTTGAAGGTCTCCCAGAAATGCAGACAAAACATGAAGGTGTATGCAAAGGATGTGCGAAAGGGAAGAACACAAAGAATACATTTCTAAGTAGCGAGAGCAAGGCAAAATGAATCTTGGAAATCATCCACTCCAATGTCATCCAGTTCACTAAGTGGGTATGTATACTATGTTTCTTTTATTGATGATTTTTCTAGAAAGGCATGGATATACTTTATGAAGAACAAAGATGAAGTATTCAGCAAGTTCGAGGAATTCAAATCCTTGATTGAGAATCACACAGAAAAGAAGATCAAGACCTTTCGATCAGATCATGGTGGAGAATTCACATCAAATGAATTCAAAGAGCTATGCAAAGACTCGGGGATTAAGAGGGTTTTATCCACTCCATATAATCCACAATAGAATGGGATTGCAGAAAGAAAGAATAGAACGATCATGGAAGCAGCAAGGGCCATGCTTCATGATCAAGATCTTCCCATGCATCTATGGGCAAAAGCTTCCAAAACAGCAGTGTATGTATAGAACCGTACTCCACACAGAGTACTCGAGAACAAAACACCTGAAGAAGTCTTCTCTGGCAAGAAACCAGAAGTCAACCATCTCAGAATATTCGGTTGTCCTGTATACATACACATTCTGAAAGAAAAGAGGATGAAGTTAGATCCTTCAAGAAAGAAGGGTATATTTGTGGGATACTCTGAAAGCTCGAAGGCTTACAGAATATACTTCCCAGGGTTCAAGAAGATTGACATTAGCAGAGATGTAACATTTGACAAAGATTCAGCCTACATCAAATCCAGGAAGAGACCGGCTGAAGAACCTGAAGAAACAAGAGCACCCAGAATTCATGATACAACCATGAATGAATAAATTCAAGAAGAATATCGAGAATTAGAAGAACCTCAAGAACCTGTAGATCCACCTCAGGAGAAAAATACTGATAAGAGGAAACCTGCTTGGGTACATGAAATTATCCAAGGTGTAGAAAGATATGGAGCTTCAGAAGAAACACACAGAGGAAGAAAGAGAACTAGGTCCTTCTCCAGTTATGTATCCTTGCTATGTGACATTATTGATAAAGAACCTTCCAACTATGAAGAAGCGGCAGAAAGGAAAGAATGGAAGGAGGCCATGATCGAAGAGTATCAATCGATCATGAAGAATGATGTTTGGGATGTTGTCCCAAGACCAGGAGGGAAGTCCATCGTAACTTCCAAATGGATCTACAAGATCAAGCATGCTGCAGATGGCAACATAGAGAAATATAAAGCAAGATTCGTGGCTCGTGGTTTCTCCCAGAAAGAAGGAATAGATTATGAAGAAACTTTTGCACCTGTAGCCAGACACACTTCCATCAGATCAGTACTTTCTCTGGATGCAGTGATGAAATAGAAGATACACCATATGGATGTCAAGACTGCTTTCTTGAATGGTGTAGTAGAAGAGGAAGTGTATGTGGAGCAGCCACTCAGTTTTGAGACACGTGACAGGGAGTCTCATGTGTGTAGATTGAAGAAAGACCTGTACGGTTTGAAACATGCACCCAGGACATGGTACGGCAGAATTGATGGATTTCTATCCAGTTTGGGCTTTACCAATAGTAAAGCAGATTCCAACCTTTACTACAAGGTTGAAGATGGAAATCCAGCGATACTCCTACTATATGTGGATGATCTGTTTGTAACAGGTATGGAAGGGTTGATTGCTGATACGAAGAGGAAACTTGCTGCCAAGTTTGAAATGAAATACTTGGGTATGATGCACTGTTTCTTAGGCATGGAGGTGTGGAAAAATGCGGATGGAATTTTCCTTGGACAAGGGAAGTATGCAGTAGATATTCTGAAGAGATTCAGGATGATGGACTGCAAGGCCATAACCACACCTATGGCATCGAACCTGAAGCTATTGAGTGATGCTTCATCAGAAGCGGTTGATGCTACAATGTATCATCAGATGATTGGGTCCTTGATGTACCTGACAAACATGAGACCAGATATTTGCTTTGCTGTGAACACCTTGAGCTAGTTCCCGACAGATCTGAGACATGTTCACTTGATTGCTGCAAATCATATTCTGAGGTACCTGAAGGGTACAGTTGATTATGGGCTCAAGTACGAGGCAAATCAGAAGATTAACCTTGAGGGTTATGTTGATTCAGATTGGGCAGGCAGTGCCATCGATAGGAAGAGCACTTCAGGATTTTGCTTTAGTATGGGATCAGGTGTGATCTCTTGGTTTAGCAGGAAACAGTGATTTGTGGCACTGAGTACAGCTGAAGCAGAATATGTCATAGCTTGTTCAGCTAGTTGCAAGGTAGTGTGGCTGAGAAAGCTACTGTCTGATTTATTTGATCTCCAGTTGGATGCTACTTGTATATATTGCGACAACCATAGTTGTGTGAAGTTGTCAGAGAACCTAGTGTTCCATGACAAGTCGAAGCATATCGAGATCAAGTATCACTATATCAGGGATATGGTGCAGAGAGGAGCAGTGAAGCTCCAGTATGTTGCGACGGACGAATAGATAGCTGATGTGCTAACGAATCCATTAGCCAGAGTGAAGTTTGAGTACTTCAGGGAGAAGCTTGGTGTTCTCCAGATCGAGGTTACCTCCAAGGGGAAATGATGAGACCTAGAGCCATTCTGACATGGTGAGAGGATTAGGTCCCTTCCATGGTCAGATGTAAGGGCTAAGCCATTCTGTCATGGTGAGAGGATTTGGTTCCTTCCATGTCAGATGTGAGTGTTGATCCATTCTGATGTGACTGTAGGATTGGTTCCTACATGATCATATATAAGTGTTGAATGCCATTCTTGGAATGGAGGCACCTGGTCAGTTACCAGGAACACTCAGTCTGGGACTGAGGGCCATTCTGATATGACTGTGGGATGTAGTATTACATGATCATATGTGAGTGCATGGCCATTCTGATGTGATTGGGGGATGTGTTCCCACTTGATCAGATATAAGGGCTGATGCCATTCTCTAGGAGAATGGAGGCACCTGGTCAGTTACCAAGAATCCTCAGTCTGGTACTGAGAGCCCTTTCGATGCGATGTTTTCGAACATGGTCGAATGTAAGTGCAGAGCCTTTCTGATAAGATGAGGTCGGATGTAAGTGCAGAGCCTTTCTGACAAGATGAGGTTGGATGTAAGTGCAGAGCCTTTCTGACAAGATGAGGTCAGATGTGAGTGCTGGGCCTTTTTGACAAGATGAGGTCAGATGTGAGTGTTGGGTGTGCCTTTCTGACAAGATGAGGACATATGTAAGAGCTGGGTAGGACATTCTGACTTAGGGTCAGATATAAGTGCTAAATGCCTACATGAAGGGTATGCCTACAACCAGCATGAAAAAGGGATGGCTCTGTAGAACTTCCTGTGACGAGAAGGATCAAGATATAGAACCATTCTGAGATAGCACTAATGATGATGATCCAGACTTGATGATGATCTAGATCAAGTGATGATCCAGATGTGATGATGATCCATACTTGATAATGATCCAAATCAAGTGATGATCCATATTTGATGATGATACAGTGATGATGATTCAGCAGTGATGATCCAGCAGTTGTGATGATCCAAATCCCGTGATGAAGACGATGATGAATTGAAGATGAAGATGACTTGAAGATGAAGAAGACTTAAAGACAAAGAAGACTTGAAGAAGAAGAAGACTTGAAGATGAAGAGAACTTGAAGATGAAGATGACGATATGATCTAGTCGATACAGAGAAGAAGACCAGTGTAGAAAATTTTGTCGAAAGAATACCTTCCTAGTTAAGAGGGAGTGTTGATGTATTTGTAACTTCGGAATGTATTAACTTGTATATCTTATGTCTTGTACCCTGATGTCTATTTAGGGAAGTGTCTGTAATGTATTTGAGACATGTCATGCCCCGATTTTCCTATCGGGAGGTTTTATAATGTAAAAAAGTCATGTCAATTCATTGTGGGTAACCCTCCTATTGTTCAAGGGTTAAATTCCCTGTAGTTCCGGGGCACTAGGGTTATTAGACTCTCCTAGAGAAGTCAGCCCTAGTGAGTCATTGTCAAGTCAAGAATTAGTATAAATAGAGAGTGAGCCTCTCTATTTATCACACACTCATTCCCACTCAGTTGTAGTGCATAGCTGAGGAAGAAGAAGTTGTTGGGGCTAGAGAGAAAGAGGCTGCTGCTGTCGGGATATCATCTTACTATTTTTGGGGCTTTTCTATTTGGTGTTGATTCTGTCTCTGAGGAATTTGTGGGGTTTTCTCCTTTATGGTTTCCCCGAGGAAAATCTTTGTGTTCATTGTCTTATGTGTTTGATTGTTGTGCTTGTTATTCTCTCAGTTAAGATCCTAAGTTAATGCTAGCTTAAATATTAAAATCTAACAGTAAGTTGGCCTTACATACCCTTCCTCATGTGGACAGTTCCTGTGCATATGGTTTACTCCACATCTCCAAAATTGGAGTGGTTCTCCGATCTCTTTTGGGTCTCTTGGTTTTTCTCCCATCACTCTGGCTGGCTTATTCATAGCTTGTGATGGTTTCTTTTGTTAGTTTCGGAAGTTAGAGGGTTTGAAACCTTTCTTCCTTTGGTCAAACTTTTCTTTCTTTTTTTCCTTCCAAACCTTATGGGTATCAGGTTTGCTTTTGCTTTTCTCATAACAATACTTAGCCTTCCTTATTGCTTCTTCCAGATTTCTAGGTTCATAAAACTCAATTCTTTCTTTGTATGCTTGAGGTATCCCACTCAGAAAACAATAGATTTTCACTTTATCATCCTTGATGTATATGACATACCTCAAAATCTCCAAGAAATTGTTTGCATACTCTTCAATGGTCTATTGTCCCAATTTCAACTCATGGAACTCTTTAATCTTGTCATCATAGTACCTGTCAGAGAGGTACTTCTTATTGAAATACTTCTTGAACTGTTTCAACACGATTTTTCTGTCATTGATCTTCTTTACCTGCCTGAGGTGTTCCCACCATATGGATGCTCTCCCATTCAGATTGAAGATGGATACCCTAGCCTTCATATTTACTGAGTATTCTTGGACTTGGAAATATTTCTTCATCCCAAGAATCCAATATTCAACTTCTTGTCCAGTCTGTATCTTACCATTAAAGGTAGGAGGCCTTGCCTTCCTAAACTCATCACGTGAAATGATCTTGTAATGCCTCTTCCTCGTATCCCTATGAGATGAAGAGATTGAACCCCCAGTGGATCCTTCAGAGCCAGATTATCCACTAGAAGATCCTTTTCTTCTTTTGGAACTGCTCTTAATTCCTTCTGGATTCACTTCCTTATGCCCGGATTTCACCTACCTTTGTATATCTGTCAAACTCTATAGCATGGTTGCATTCAACTAATTCTACTCTTCATGAGCTTTAATCAATCTTTCATTGTATTCTCTGTAAATTTGCATCTCCACCCTTAGGCTTCTCATGGTGGCTACAAAATCTGGGGGAGTATCATGATATCTTCTTCCATTAGACTCTATCTCGACATTTCCAACTCGGACGTTTTCCCCCATTGCATCTTCCTCATGCTCATAGGGACTTTGTGCATCATTCATGCCGTAGGTTCTCATGTCCATGCCAAAACCAACTTTTCCCAAACTGCACTATGACTCTGCAAAATGTGTTAATCAAACACATTGTTAGACAATATTAGAATTCAAAAACACTTACCAACTATTCACTTGGCCCATCTAGGCCCAATGTTGTAACCAAAAACTCTTTTAATTGTTCAACTTGGCCCATTTAGGCCCTAGTGTTGCAACTAGCAGCTCTGATACCAATCTGTAACGTCCCCATACCCTCTAATGAGGATAAATCAAAAAATCTTCAAGAACCCATGTTCTCCTTTCGAAACATAGGGCATGGAGGTTAACACACTCATCAACATTCAATATCGGCTTAGAAACCATTGTAACTGTCTTTCCGCCCTTTTACAGATCCATTTTGTGACCAGAAACTCTCTTCCGCACTGATCCTGTCATTTCCTCCTTCCACCTCTCGCCCTGCGGACCCCGAAAATCGAAACACAAAACACGACGTAAACATTAAATTTTCGCCTTTCTTCCCTCTGCCCTTCCACCTTCTTCCCGGAACTCAGAAATCAAAAATCGGAGAACCAATGTTTGACGAAATCCTTTGGCCATATTTCTTCCTTCCTTCTTTTCGCCTTCTGCCCGGAACTCTGAAATCGAAACATCAACTTCTTACCTTAGACTTTTCTGCTTTGTTGATTCCCAAATTCTTACTTTCCGACCCCATAAATTGGAATTCCAACTCTTCCTTGGAACTTTCGGCCATTTTTTCACTTCCTGCCTTTCGCCCTTTTGCAAGAGGATTTCGAGGTATGAAAAACCACATTCTTCCTTGTTTAATTTTCTCTATTCTGCCTCCTAACTTCCTCCTTCTGCAAGCAGATTTTAGGGTGTTGAAACACTTAGTCATATGCATTCTGACTCTGTTAACCAGACTTCTAGCCTCCATGATCATAAGAAAAATGCATGGAAACATACAGGGAAAATATAGATGCAATTACAGGAACATTTAACCAATAGTAAACTCTACTGAAGCATTAACAAGCATGCATCATATTCAATTTATTCAGTCATTCATTCATGAGAAAATACACTGCATAAATAAGATAACAGAGATACTTGTCTTGATGATGAAGTTGTCCTGCAACTAGCTATGTCGCTGCAACATTCCACCCAACCATAGGCCAGTTGTGTTCATCAGTCTCTCAATACAACTGCCACCCCCGAGCTGGGCATGATTTCCACAAGGAACTAGGGAACAAAAGACTCACACATGGCCAGATCATAACACACAAAGTCAAGCCAACCTTCAGTTGGGTTTATCAGATTGTCCAGTGAAGCCAATATCCAATTGGGTTTATCATGTTGTAGGCTTACAAGCCAAACACTACTGGGTTTATCAGGCTTACTCATCCAATCCAGCATACAGTTGGGTTTATCATATTGTTCACAGTCAAGCCAACTTTCACAATAAGGACCAGCTAAGCCAACTAGTTGATGGGTTTATCATACTATCCATAGTCAATCCATCACAATGCTAGGTTTATCAGGATTTCTAGCCAAGGATTACTCACAAGGAAAAAATGCACAATAAGTCACAACCAATCCAGCTACCAATTGGGTTTATCATGATGCTCAACCAAGCCAATATCCAACTGGGTTTATCAGGCTTCCCATCCAAGCCAATATACAATTGGGTTTCACATGTTGTCAGCCAAACCAATCTCCTTTGACTTTATCAGGTTGCTAGGTAAATGGACAAAAAGAACTGCTAATCTAGTGATCTCATCCATAGAGCTAAGGAAACCTTCACAAGATCTATCTGTCCTGGAATCCACATTACCTACACACCCAACACAAGAAAGTGTCCCCTTCTCTGCTCCACAGTCCCTCAGGATACACCTTCCCTTCCAATGCTCTTCAGGATGTGCATAGTAGATTCACCAGCCACTCTTATCTTATTGTGAAGTTCCACACTAGGTTTATCAAGCCCATTCTACGTCTCTTGCACTCCTAAGTCTTCCATGCAGTTCAGGTCCCAACCAGGGTGCACAACACAGCAACACGGGCTCCACTATGTAACACAGAGAAACAGGTTTGCAGACCACTCTGTAACACAATGTAGTTCAGGATAACACTGTAACACACAGCCAGCATTTCATACACTCTATAACATGGGAGAAACTATGTAACAGCACCATGGACCACAATGAACAACCTCAAAGTAGGATCCTCAATGAACAACACTAAACAATCCACAATGTAGATGGAATGAACAACACTGAACAATGAACCACGCTGCACAACCACGAATAAACTCCCTTCTTCGTGACTTAGGAAAGTGATCAATGCCTAATCGATCGGATCGAATGGTAGAATAAATCCAAAGACCAAAATGTTCAAATGAAGACTTGGGGTGACAGATTGGGCATGCAATTTCTAGTTTTACTTTCTTCATAAGCAAGAACACAGCTTCTGCAACTGCAAGATTTCTCAATCATGAAATTGACTGCCATGCCTTGCTCTGCCCAAGGCATTAACTTCCTCAACCAATTTCCTGCAAGAAAATTGAATGATCGAGCATAGGGATGAACCAAAGTAGACGAGTTAAAGAACGGGTAACTTTTGAACAGATCTATGGCTGGGATCGACCCTTAAACAGATCGATGGCGCACAATGATTTCGCTGATTCAACAAGTGCGACTTAACAAACTTTTCATGTGCGCAAAATTCCTATGAAATCCGCTTCATCAAGTTTGGAGTCCATCGTTGATCTAGTGGGGACACAGATCTAACGGTCCATAAGGATTTCGTTGATTCAACTAGCATGTTGTTTAATATTAACTAGCGAGCACGAAATTTCTATCCAAAAAGATTATTTTGTCACATCGTCTGCTCGGGTGACTTAGACGACAAATCAGCGAAGGTTTTTATGCTTATTAAACTGGGTTTTGTGAGGATTGAACTTGCAATCACTCAGCTGGAATATACTGGTTTAATCCCTCTATGTTCCTCTGTGAAATCATGCCACCATCTCTTTCACGTTGCAGTGCATAGCTAGCTATGGTATTTTATTAAAATTATGTATTTCATGATATTCAAAATGTTATGTGCTTGAACAGCACAATGAACCATAGGCATCAACCTTGATCACCTATACACAAAATACCAAATCAATGGAAGGGTCTTGGCCTTGAGCTCCTTGCCATGATTTTCATACAATATATACATCTTGTACAATTTCAATATCATGGGGTCAAAACCGAGGCATTACATTCCCCTCCCCCTTGGGGTCAAAACCGGGGTGTTACATCCGCACGTATCATTATTTCATCCAAGTGGGATTTCATACCTAAAAGAGTTAGAGTTAATATTGGGAAAATCCCTCATTTCTCTAATTCGCATGGGATCATCATTGTTTTAACCATATTGTTTTCCAACACTCTATTAATTCCAAGTGAATCAAACTGTGAGAAGGTAAGACTGAATGGAAGGACCTTCATAATTGTATGGTCTCCTTGAATTTTGATTAAACAAGATAAAATATCATAAAATTTACACAATTAAGGATTCAACCTTTCATCAATCCACCTAACATCAAATATGACAAATCAGAACAACTAAACAAAGGGTGGTCTATAGCTTATTGCATTCAAAAATTTCGATCTCCAACACTTAGTGTGACCCGAAATCTTTGACAGAGACTTTAGGAAACCAAATTTCTTTACATATGGTTTATTTTCCATCCATTGTACTCGGTTTCCTAAGGCTATTACAACCATCGTGTTGGCTATTTGTTTTCCAAGTTTGTTTATTTTAGCTCACCAATTTCACATCTTTCTTGGTGCACTTTCTAGGTGTATTTGGGCTTGTTTTCATGCTGTTTGTCCTAGACAACTATTTTTCCATATCTTTTGTTCACTTCCCATAATTTTTTTCCATATTAACAAACATGGTTGATGCTATTAGGTAGCCCCTTTTTACCAAATTTTGCAAGAAAATTACAAATTCATCTCAATAGCTAAGTTGATTTAGATCCCAGTGCACCCCAAGAGACAATCTAGCCCAATTTCTGAGCCTAAAAGATAGAGATCATCTTGATGTTAGTTGTTATTAGTTTGTTGGTCTAAAAAATAAGTAGACTAATCTTTCACATTCACGCCCCATTTTAACACTTCCTTCCCTTTCAGGCACTCTAGGGAGATGAGGGAGGACAACACCTAAGTAGGATGGTCCTAAGGGGGCTTACAGAAAAGTTGCTCTCCTCTCTTTCTTCTCGTTTTACCACCTAAAAAACAAGACCATATAAGGTGCAGATATCCTTTTCATCTCACCAAGATTCCAAAGATATTTTAACTGGATCCAACACTGAATAGGTAGAATCTGTCTCGACGAACAGATTTTGCTTATAACACACCCTTTTTTGGAAACTCCGTTGGGGACTCTTGGAAATATTGTTTTATTTGCATGTGTCTCAAAAAAATTACTAAGAATTGGAATTACAATATCTTATTACATTTTTCAAATCATTGACCTTAATCATTTCCCCATCTTTCAGCACAAAACGGCAAGACAAGATATAAGATATTGATTGAATTTGTTTTGTAGGTGTTATAGCTCAATTCCCATTTTTATTTTTATTCAATTAGGGGGGCATAGAACATAGATGAAATATTTTCATACACTTTGTATTTTCTTGCCTCTACTTTTCAACCTTAGATGAAGAATTCATTTTACTCTCATAATTTACTCTTCACTTGGAAGAAAATCCTGAAAAGAAGATATTTGTTTAGTTGGGTTCATATCACACCTTATATGGAACAATAAGAGTTAGTGACATCGTTCTTGTGACCTTGATCACATTACCTGATTCCCTCACAAGCTGGCAGATCATAAACATCCTAAAACTAGGGAAAATGTGTCCCCTAGGATCACAAGAAGCCAAAGCTCACAAAAAGTAGTAAGTGGCAAGTCACATACATATAGGAAACTAGAGAATATGTTTATACCTATCATACAAATTGAGTCACCCTCTTCCTCTTCCTCATATTCTAAGTTTCAAAACCCCATACTAAAGGAAACAACAATAAATTCATCAAAAGTTGAAAATCCTTGGATTATTCCTACAATTGTTCAACAAGTGTTGTTGTCCCTTCAATTTCCATTCCAATGGAAATGGGTCTTGGTAACCAAGGACCCCTTTGGACTTATCCCATCCTTTACATGATATACCCATGGATGCACTAAATCGAGTCCCTAATTTTAGTGGCCTTGTTCCATTGAATCTTGAGAACATATACAAAACTTTTATGGTGTGTTAACACTTATGGACATAACAACCATTGATGTCATCATCTGATTGTTCATAAGAAATTTTGAAGGAGAGACAACTTGATGGTATCTCTTGCTTCACATTGATAGTATTACATGGGATGTTATGGTCCTAGAGTTTAAAAAATGTTTCCAAGGGGCATATGATGTGGATTCCTTAGTGAAGGATTTCATTACAATACTCATCCATGAGGGTGAGACAATTTGTAATTTCAATCAACACTTTACCTCTATCTTGGGTAGAATATCAACCACTTCACAACCATCTGGGAACAACTTGTTTCATCACTACATGATTGCAATGAATCCAAACATAAAATACATGTTGAAATACAAAGTTGTCGCCACTTTAGATATGGGCAAGAAAAGCACCCTAGAGATATAAAAGAACATGGAGGAATTCGACATGGTAACCACTTTAGATATGGACAAGACAAGCACCCTAGAGATAGAAACGAACATGGAGGAATCCGACATGGTTTCTCATCTATAATGCAGCCCTATTTTATTGGGATTCCCACGAGTAAAATTATTTAAAATGAGGGACCTCGATATGAGGCTTCACCTCCCCAATCTTCAAAGATGGAAGAAAGGGAAAGTTTTGAAACATTAAAACTGCTAATGAACATGAATAATCAGATTTCATTCTTTAAAGAAGAAATTAAATGACTTCCAATTTTCTAAAATTACGAGGTCAAGACCTCCTCTTCCTTCCCCTCCTCCAAGAAATATTGTTGTTGGAATGGATCGATGTCATATTTTCCAGTGTTTTCACGCCCCCTGGTAGTATTATTCATAAATACGCCACATGGAATTGTTCAGAGGGGGTAAGGCTCCTTTACCACAAGTTAATAAAAAACTTTACTCCGCCTCTCAAAATGATTAGTTCAACATGAAAGAGGTCACTCCCTGTAATGAAAAATATTTATCTTTTGGGATTTTTGTTGCTGAGACTAGGAATCAAACCTCCAAATCAACTTTTGAAGGAGTGGATGAGGCCACAATCAATCCTAAAGACAACAATAATAACAAAGCTCCCATAAGTGGGATATATCCTTCACCTTCGAGGAATAGATTTCTATGGGTTATGAATAAAGTAAACCCATCTAATGAGCAACTTTCTTCATGTTCCCATACCAAGATATTACAATGTAGTTGAGGATCTAGCAAAGTTCCCAACCCATATGACATTATTAGATGTTTTAAGGACACTCGACCAATTTGAAAACATTTATCGTGTCCTATAAGAACATTCTCTTCCATGATTAGAACAAAGAGATTTTCCTTCCAAGAGGTCTCCTCTCAACCAAGGAGGAATATGATGCTATAGATCAAGATCTAGGAGTTCCTCCTTTCTATGTCTCAATAAAGAATTTTGACTATGTTCTCCATAATTGTGTCATTAACACGGGATAAAAGCACAATGTCATGCATCTTTTAGTTATGAGGAATTTGGATCTTGAGTGCACAGGTCCTTGTACATACCTATTGGCCTTGGATTCGAGTATGGTATAAATAATTGGTTATATCAAGGATCTATCCATTTCCTTTAACCAAGCTCCTGATGTAAGCATGTTTGTACATGTGATTGTAGAAAATATACCTGAAGCATATGGAATGCTTTGAGAGAGAGAGAGTGATCCAACAAAGTCAAACAAGGTTGTTACTTCATGGAAGGAACAAACTTCACCTTTGCTCATAAAGGTGCAGAAGTTGTCATTAGAAGGGAACCAAAACACTGAGAGAAAGTTGTACCTACTTCCTACAACACAAGGTATGTTTCTTTTCAAGACACAAACATGGGAACTTATATTGTATAATTTGAAGAAGACCTTCATATTCCCCTTCCAAACAAGATGAAATGATTTGGAGTATGGACTTTGATGGTACCAAATCCAAGGATTGATCTAGTGTTAGGGCCCTTCTTTTTTATCCCAATGGAAATACATTCCCTTTCTCCTTTCGATTATAATTTCCCAACACCAACAATATGGATGAATATGAAGCATTAGTTCAAGGCCTCTAGAAAGTCTTAGACTTGGGGATTTATCACCTTGTTGGTGAGTGTTGATTCTAAGTTGGTTGTGAACCAAGTTAGAAAAATATGTCATCCACAATCCTCACCTCAAACAATATTGTTGAAAGGTTAAGAACTTATGGAAACATTATTTTCTTTCAACATTCAAGTCATCCCTAGGGATGCAAATCATGTAGCTGATACATTGGCATTAGTTGGCTCATGCTTTAATTCAGTTTCATAAGGTCCATTGAAGATATAAAAATACAAGTTTTACAAAAGCATGCATTACCTGATAATTTTGATGCTTGGCAAGTTTTTTATTATGGTGAATAAATTTATAGGTTCCTCCAAAACAAGGGCGAATGTGAAGACTTGCATATTTTTCATGAGATAGAAGAGAAAATTGAGAATATAATAAAATTGAAAACAACAAAAAAATACCCCGTGATTTATTTGTATTGGAATCCATGTTTGATTCTAACGATACTCCTACATCTACATCTAGGGTTAATAATGAATATGTTCGAAAGGTGCGACAATACCCTGGGTCATTTATCATATTTGTTATTCACAATGGGTATCCAATCGGGTTCTAGTTAGAAAGAAAACTGGGTATATTCACTTATCTGCCGATTTTCGACATCTGAATCAAGTGTCTTCAAAATACAACTACCATGTCCCACCCATGGAGGAAATCCTCCAACATGTTTTAGTTCCCAAATGATGTCCCACTTGGAGGGTTTCTAGGGATACAACCAGGTATCTCTCGAACCTTATGATCCTCATTAACTACCTTCACTATTCATTGGGGCACATATGCATAGAACAAAATGACTTTCAGTTTGACTAATGTCGAAAAAACCTTTCGACATTCCATGGACATTGCTCTCAAAGGCTTCATGGGTAAAATTATTGTTGCTTACTTCAATGACCTTATGGTATTCTCAAAAGAACAAGGCATTCACTTCAATCAACTTAGGCACGTACTTCTTAGATGTTGCAAATTTGGTGTACCTTAAATCCTAAGAAAAACATTTTTGGTGTTACTAAAGGGAAGCTTTTGGATCACATCGTGTCTCGTGAGGGTGTCAAATTTGATCCCAAAAGGGTGATTGCAATCAAAAGGTTAAAGGTTACCTTTACCTACCAACAAGAAGGACACGCAATCATTCTTTAGTGAGATAAATTTCCTAAGGCACTTCATTTATGATTTTGTTGAAGTTGTCAAACCTCTAAATCAGCTAATGAATAAGGATGTTAAGTTTAAATGGGACCCTCGTACATATCATGTTGTCAAGTCTATTAAATTTCCTATTGCTTATGCACCTCTATTGATAGTACTGAACAATCTAAATACTTAGTCATATATACTAACTCATTAGAGGATACCATTTTTGCAATATTATTGTAAAAAAATAACAAAGAAAATTTTATGCCAATTATTTTCATGAGCCAAAATTTAAAGACACATTAATTGAACTATTCCTCGCTTGAGAAACATGTACATTCACTGTATAAAGGCTTGGAATTGTCTCAACATTACATCCACGGTCACAAGGATACATTTTTTGTACCTACATATTTCCTGGTCACTACTTTGAACCAAACTGAGCTACATAGCAAATGGATAATGTGAATGCAAGAATATGACCTAGACATCAAACCAACGAAAACCATAAGGGGAACAAGGTCACAAGAATGCTAACTAAATCCCATGCCTCAATCATAGTTGAATCACCTCAAGTAGAAGACTCGATTATTTTTGAAGAAATGGATAATGAAACCAAGTTGGCCTTACAACCATGTTATGAACCTATCGTATACTTTTTATCAATGGTGCTTGTCCATCGAATATGGATACTAAATCTAATCAAACACTTCAGTTACAAGTTGTATGTATGTCGTACATGACCAAATCCTTTATAGGAGAGGATTTAATAGAGTTTTGTCCCATTGCCTTACTCCAAATCAAGCCCAAATGGCACATAAACAATGTCATTCCATAGTTTGTGGAGTTCATTTTTCATCCAAGACAAGTTGCCCGACCTTTGGCTTAGGGAGTGGAATGCCTTTGAGAAATCCCTTGTTCAATTTATTGCACAAAAAATAGTTTAGGGCGTTATCCATAAGGACATACACATTAAGGGAAAGAAGGCAACCCTAACAAATATATTTAAAAGGGAAAACTTATTTTTATTTATTCCTTTTAATGGATTGACAGGTTGAGGCTTGGACAAGAAAAGTTTTTTACTATTGTAGAAAATGTTTCACATGCAAGTTATTATTGTCCTTCCCTCCACCAAGATGGCCATTTTCTAGTTCGAAAGTGGGAATATTACCAGCATTTCTTTGGTACTAAGCAAAATTTAGATGACATGCCTTTTAATCCCATTGAAGTACAAGTCCCTTTTGTGAGAAGGGGTATGGATTTCATTGGGCCAATATTGCCACCTTATAGTGTAGGTCACATATTTATCTTGACTACTATTGACTATTTCACCAAGTGGGCAGAAGAAGTTGCCCTTAGGAACCCCACTAAACAACACGTGGTAAAATTTATTGACTTCGACATTTTGTCTTGCTTCAAGACTCCTACTGAAACATTGACTGATAATTGATTAGCCTTCATGTTAAATGTCATGCTTCAATTAGGTATCACTTATAGCATCTAACTTTTTTCATTCTACCAGTTATCACCCCCATGGTAATGGATTAGCCAAATAAACAAATAAAAACCTGATTCAAATCCTTAAGAAAATAGTCAAAGATGAAAAGCAAGATTGGTACACAAAACTTAAATTTGCTTTATGGGATAATCGAATCATGCCCAAGATATCTACAAGCCAGAGTCCTTACACTATGGTGTATACAACTCTTGCTATCATGCCTATTCCCTTACAAATTACATCCTTGAAATTGGATATTGATGAGGTAGAATCTGATTTCTAACCTTTACAACATCATTTAGACACCCCAGTTGAATTAGAGGAGGTTAGAAAATATGCATTTGAAAACCTCCAAAAGAAACAAGACATCGCTAAACATTCATTTGATAAGAGAGCCACAATGGTAAATTGTAAAGTAGGATATGACGTCCTAATGTGGGATAAAGCACATGAGGCCCAATCAATATGTTTGATTCACTTTGGTTAGGTCCTTACATAATTTATGAGGCTTTAGGGACCAATGCTTTAAGATTGAAAACCTTAGATGGAGAGCCATTATGATTCCCAATGAATGGCCACCACCTAAAGTTCTTTTACACTTGAGAGACCTCGCTCTCCATGTACATATGTCACCTCAATCTAATTTTCTACTTTTATATATCTTGCTTTGTTTCAATTTTGAGCTTTTGGTTTGTTTCATTTTAGTCCCGAGTGTAGGTCTCTTGATCTTTCTTTTGATTTTGGTATTTTCATTTTAGTGACATAGGATTCCTGCTTCTCTTTGAGTTTTGGCTTGTTGAATTTAGTATGAAAAGTAGTTTATTGCCACATGTTGATTGAAATAGTGTCACCCTAGAATCCTTTGAATGATTGACATTCTTTAAAATTAAATTTTTGGTTTTGTATTGCCATGAATGGAATTGAGTTGAGATTGATTGTTGTTAAGTGAAAGTCAGTGCATTAAACTCTAAATGGAGTTGATATAAATTTTAGCTAGTAAATCTAAAACCTGATGGTATGATGGCTAACATACGCCGCATGATTGCAACTATACTTTTCCTAAAGCTTGCAATATGCCATTTCCAAAGAGCTTCTTTCACCCACATAGTACAATCACTTGATTGCTTTGAGATGTTACTGCAACTTCTGCAAACAATGTTTATATTTCTTAACTCCCTTGGATGATTGTTTTAGTTGCTAGTTCACTTCTCCAGAGGGTCACTAATTGAAAAAATACTCCCAATTGCTTGTTTGTGTGTCGAGAATTGAAGGTATACATGAGACTCTGTGTTGATCCAATGTTAATCCATAGTTAATCCATAATCCAGGTGAGGCACTTGCGTCACTTGGGCCATGTTGCTTAAAAAAACCCAGTCATTATTCCTTTTCTTTTATATTTTGTAAATATCAGTAAAAAAAAAATATGCTCCTTTTTCACCACTTTCATTCTTCAATTTGTCCTTAATCTGAAAAAATAGTCATCATACTACAGTTGATTTTACACCCTCTCACCAACCCTTAGTAAATTTAATAGTAAAAACTTTTAACTGAGTATTCTCGCCCGCCTATCAAGTGGGTGAACCCATAGCTTGGCATGCCTTTGGAAAGAAAGAAAGAAAACAATCTAATTTTCAGCTAAATATTTCCTTAAAAAAACATACATTAATCTATTTAGTTCACTTTTCATGCCTATATGTCTTTCTCTCGTTTCGTTTTAGAAATAGTAGTACCGTTTCGTTTTAGAAATAGTAGTACCATCACGTGTATGCGACCTACCTGAATTGCAATCGAATCAAGTTCCATAGGCAAAAGTCAAATTATGAAATGGCAAGGCGTTACCATCAAAGTGTAAAACGTTTTCTTTCTGTTGTATAAATTCAATTCCAGTTGAACAGTTACTTCCTTTCTTAAACTTGGATTGATTTTTTAACACTACCAAGAAAAAATTTCGATAAAATTGTCACCTATACCATTCACTTATTCTCTTTTCCATGAAACTGTTTTGATGCCGTGTAAATCGAAGCACTGATAAGTGTGGATACTACATGTCAAGATATCATCCAAAGGCGCCGCTACATACAATGACACGCCTTGGATACAAAATCCAAATGGTAGCCAGCCTGTGAATTGACTACCATGCCTGAGCACAAGATTCAAACAATAACCAGAGCAGGATTCAAATAATAACCAGATACAAAATCCAAATGGTAGCCAGCCTATGAATTGACTACCAGATTAGTAAATGGCTGCTAACAATAACCAGATTAGTAAATGACTATGACTATAAGTAAAGTAGACAGGCATAGACCTCGAGATGCATATATAGTAATTTGCCGAAATGCCATTAAAACACAAACGCATTTTTTAACATACCATACACTTTTTGCCTAGGTTTTGTACAATACGGATACAAACACATACAGGCAGACATTCCGTATGAAAATCCATTATTTCAAGAAAAAATGAATGCCAATATACATGAGATGCTTTGCTTTGAGCAAGCAAACGTTGTAAACATATGTTGGTAATTAAAAATATTGTATCATAATCACAGCATGAGAATAAGTATCATAATTGCAGCATGAGAATAAGAATCATAAATACAGCATGAGAATATATGAACAGAGGGAAATGGAAGGCATGAAAGAACAGTGAAAACAATATAGGAAATGCAAAGTCTGTCAAATCTCCAGCATCCAGAAGCATGAATGATATCAAGAAACTTGATTTCGATTAGTTTACTTCTCTGCAGTCATTTATACACGCTTCTTGAACAGAAGCAAGTTTATCACTGCAAGATTCGGCCATTAAGGATTATAGTCCAGGAAGTTTGTGTTTTACTAATCCCTATAATTCACTCAAATGGAGAAGATCCAATCTTCGATACCAATTTGTAATATCTGGTGCAAAAAAAACGGCTCAAAAGATGAGATCAAGCATTCCACTTTTGAACATGCTCATATGAAAGCCTCAGTTAACTGAGATTGGTTAATTTACTTTGAAGTTGAATCAATGCAAGAAACTATAATAATAAAAAGAAATTCCAGACTTGAGTTCTACTGTTGTAGGAGTCTAAAATGAGACTCACATTTCCATTTCGAAACTTGAAAGTACCAGAGCACCACGTTATGAATATATGATAAAAAAGACAAGGAAATAATATGCATCCTGCACAAAATGAGAACTGGTAAAGTGTGTTTTCAGGGGAAACAATTTAGCATCACACATCACGAATGCCATGTTCTTAGAGCCCAAGGGGTTAATTTTCAACTAGTTGTCGCCAATGTTGTTGGGTATTGGGCTAAAGTTCCATGCCCGCAAGTGCCCAGTTTGAATCCCCCTCGGAGGGGTACACTAGTTTATGCCAATGGGTTTACTAGAGATGCCATCTATGAATTTAGGGAAGCAACCCTTGGGTTTTACCCATGAGGTTTTCCTTGGATATTTTCTCCCTATGCCTATGTATCCAAGCACATTAATATTATTAATGTGGTCCTTGCTAATCACAAATCTCTAAGCAATGTCCTAGACTAAAGTGATACCTAAAGCACATTAAGCAGTGTAGCACAGGGATGCATCCTTGAGGGTGGGGAACCCATCCCCTACATATCTTGCATGCCCAGGATACAAGGACAGTAGGAAATGTTCCCAGGACAATGGGGATGGACGGGTGACATCCCTGAGCTGTCCCCTGTTTGATGGGTACATCCCCTGCTGCCCCCTGTGCTATCCCCTGAAATCTGGGGGCTCCCTAACCATCCCTGAAACTTGTCTTCTCATTCCCCAATCTCAAAAACTTGCTAAACATAGACTCCAAGAAACAAAATAAAACAGGCCTGAAAAACAAAACTTCGGTGTCTGACGTTTTAACATGTAAATACTATATGATCTAATTTATTGCTTCGTAGAGATTGTGGAACTTGTGCATTCATATTGTCAATGTTATAACTCTGATGCAAAGCTTCTTCCCAGACTGAAAACTATATCCCTTGACAAAGGATAAACTAATCTTTACAAGAACCAAAATACATAAAGTGAGCCCAAAAACTCAATAGTCAAACTACAAATGGTAATACTTCCTTAATTTGTTGAATTTATAGCTCTGTAGTGAGACCAAAAACTGTAATGTCTTCTTTTAATTAAATCAACAGAGACACACGTTAACCTATTTTATTCCCATAGGTTCGAGCGGGTATTAAAGAAAAGGGAATAACTAAGGATTAATATCACTAGGAGCAGAAAGGAACATCAATTCAGTGTTATTAAGTCATCAGTATAGTAAAGAAGGCCATCAAAGTTAATATCATAAAGCATGTGGAGCATGCAGGCCTTATTTCTTCTAATCTTAAAGTCAACAAGAAATTAGAATTGCATGCATACAAAAGTGAAGCGCAAACCCTAAAAGTACATGCTAAAGCTATAAGAAGGGTCATTGAACCAAAGGGATTATCTATGATTATTATTGTTGAGTTTGGTTTCTAAAGCAACAGCAGCAGGTGTCGCAGCAGCAAGTTGGGGTTGGAGACAGAGGTCTTCAGCTAACAAGGGGTTTCGACAGTGAAATCTATCTGCCCTAATCACTCCAGGATAGATCATCCAAATCTATCATCAGTTATTCACCATATTCATTCATCTTCAGTGATCCAGCACACACAGAGATTTATTGCAGGTTCACATTTTGCAGCTGGGGAACAGCTAGAAATCCTTAGAAGAATTTGGTGAGACCCAGAATCTCAGTCTTTCCTCTGAATGTCATCACTATCTTTCTTAGCAGACTCATCACACCGTACTAGGTGATTATCGATCCATTGTTTGCATATGCGAAGCAGCTAGCAGCAAAAACATAAGAGAGGGGGACGTGACCTTCTTGATGGCAGAACAATTCGCTAGGTTCCTTGGAGTCGTCAAATCTTGTGCATGAGACTCATTATCTCTTCGGGAGGCCTAGACCATCACTCCTACAAAGTTTCAGTAGCAACAGAGTACTCCTCCCTTAAAAACGTCAAGATCATCAAAAGGAGGGGACTCTTTTAGTTGGGCGTAAAATTCAGGAGAGGAGCACTATTATCTTATATTTCCAATATAACCTGAATGCATCTTATCTATTAGCAGTCTATCAGCATTATTATTAGTGGTATGTGTATCTCTTCTTACTAAAATCTTTGCCATATTATCTCTCCAGATTAGCTATATTTTAGGGCCATTTGGCACGACACTTTTGCATGCACATTTTATTCATCTTTCCAACACCATTTGAGTATCTGAACAACAAATATATTTACCAAAGTAAAATAGAATATCGGTTAAGATATTATTACAGTGGTATCAGAGCATGTTCCTTGCCAGCTATGGGCTTGAACATGAAAAGTAAATGAATCCGGAAGAAGATACTTTTGTAACTTATAGAAGGAGGAAGGGTAGATACACAGACGATCTAGAATTTGAAGATATTCAATGAGAGGTTACAAATTCAGACATGGACCCAACAGGAGTACACTCTGACAAAGGGAAGGAAACAGGGGAAGAGGAAGACAAGTTGGAATTTCGTAACTTAGTCAGTGCATTAAATGACCTAGCTAAAGGGCAGAAAGAAGTATTGCATGGCATAAACAGGTTGGCTCTTAAGCCAGAACAGGGTCAAAACGACGATCTAGAATTTGAAGATATTCAATGAGAGGTTACAAATTCAGACATGGACCCAACAGGAGTACACTCTGACAAAGGGAAGGAAACAGAGGAAGAGGAAGACAAGTTGGAATTTCGTAACTTAGTCAGTGCATTAAATGACCTAGCTAAAGGGCAGAAAGAAGTATTGCATGGCATAAACAGGTTGGCTCTTAAGCCAGAACAGGGTCAAAACAGTCTACCTCTTTCACCAGTGGATAGAAGATCTACCAATAGTAACGGGAAACATGCATACACTAATATGTAGAACACTCCCCGCATATACAAAAAACCATCCAGACCTACTATGCCTCACTTTCTGGAGAATGTTGTTGCAGGACCAGGCATGCCAGCATAACCTAGTGAACCATTTGGGGCTTATTTATGGGAATACAAGGATTTGGGAGATGAGTTCCATTCAGCTATGCCATTCTCAGACTTCTGCAATATGAAAAGCAAGAACCGACCTAGGAACTTTCACAGAGGGTTTACTCAAAACTATGAGTTACAGAAAACTATGGGCAGGTTGACCATTCCTAATTTTAATGGGACATCCAGTTGTTCAGCCAAAATTTGGGTCCAGAAGCTGGACACCTACTTCCAACTTAACCCCATAACGGAGACAGATGCAGTCAAGTTGGCTACTTTACAAATAGACAGGGAAGCACATGAGTGGTAGTACCACGGACTGGTGACACTGGGTCACAACACTATCATCGCATACAATGACTTCAGACAAAGGCGCATGGAGCGCTTTGATAAGAAGGACCCAGAGATTCATAACGAGGACATACAAGGAAAATACAATCCCACAAAAGGAATGGTTGAACGAGTACACACGACGAGATTTAAGAAGGAAGAGCTTATGTTTCAATTGCAAAGAACCTTGGGTACCCAGCCACAGATGTATGGGTAAAGGGAAGGTACACATCATCGAAGTACTTCCAGATAGCAGTGAGGAAGATGAATTGGAACAGAAATAGGATGGAGAACTACATAGTACAGAATTGGAACAATTGCCACAGAGTGCAACAATTGCTACCCTCACAGGAGTCCCCACCTTCCATACTATCAGGATCAGGGGGAGTATCCAAGGACAACGTGCCATTGCTTTGATTGATGGTGGGGCCACCCATGACTTTATAAATGCCTCTTGGGTAGAGAGGAAAAGATTTCCCACCAAGGACTTTGAGGGCTTTACCGTTGTCATGGTTGGCAATCACAAGATAAAATGCACACAGAGGATACCTCGGTTAAAGGTACAACTTGGGAATTATATATTGGTGGACACTTTTATGTGGTAGATGTGTCAGACACAAGCATTGTTTTGGGATTATGATGGTTGTAGCATGTACTCAATTGGGAAATACTCAAACAATTGCCAAACATTAGAGATGGAGTTCCTGGCACCAAATGGGAAAAGGGTAGTCCTAAGGGGAATGCCCAATGAAGCTTCAGGGTCAGCCACAACAAAAGGGATGACCACCATATTCAGGCATGAGGACAAGACTAACACGAGAAAATGGCCAACTCCAACACAGAAGACTTCAAGGAAGGACTAGCGGTATGAAAAGGGATTTCCGGATAGACCTCCAGACAAAAGTATGATCACCCTAGGGAATTCGAACGAGGATCCAAATCTAGAATGTTCAATCCTCACAAATACCCAAGAAGATACAAGGAGGGAATACAAAGCATGGGTGAGAAGAAACATAAATTCGAAGAAAAAGAAGAGCCACCCAGCAGTAAATTAAACTAGTTGTTAAAAATGGGCAAGAAGAGACAGGGACAGGTAAATCGGTATATTGTTCGGAGATTGCTTGAGGATAAGCAATTTCGAGCTGGGAGGATTGTAATGTCCTATTTTAATTAAATTACCAGAGACACCCGTTAACCTATTTTATTCCCATAGGTTCGAGCGAGTATTAAAGAAAAGGAAATAATTGAGGGCTAATATCACTAGGAGCAGAAAGGAACATCTATTCAGTATTATTAAGTCATCAGTGTAGTTAAAAAGGCCGTCAGAGTTAATTTCATAAAGCATGGGGAGCATGCAGGCCTTATTTGTTCAGTCTTAAAGTCAACGAGAAATTAGAATTGCATGCATGCAAACGTAAAGCGCAAACCCTAAAAGTACATGCTAAAGCTATATAAGAAGGGTCATTGAACCAAAAGGATTATCTATCATTATTATTGTTGAGTTTGGTTTCTAGAGCAGCAGCAGTAGATGCTTCAGCAGCAAGTTGGGGTTGGAGACGAAGGTATTTAGCTAACAAGGGGTTTCGGCAGTGAAATCTATCTGCCCTAATCACTTCAGGATAGATCATCCAGGTCTATCATCAGTTATTCACCATATTCATTCATTTTCAGTGATCCAGCACACAGAGAGATTTATTACAGGTTCACATTTTGCAGATGGGGAACAGCTAGAAATCCTCAGAAGATTTTGGGACCCAGAATCTCAGTCTTTACTCCACATGTTATCACTATCTTTCTCAACAGGCTCATCACACTTTACTGGGTAATTATCAATCCAATCTTTGCATATCCGGAGCAGCTAGCAGCAAAAACATAAGAGAGGGGAACGTGACCTTCTTGGTGGCAAAACAATACGCTAGGTGCCTTGGAGGAGTCAAAACTTGTGCATGAGACTCCTTATCTCTCTGGGAGACCTAGACCATCACTCCTACAAAGTTTCAGCAACAACAAACTACTACTCCCTCAAAAACATCAAGATCATCAGAAGGAGGGCACTCTTTTAGCTGGGCGTCAAATTCAAGTGAGGAGCACTATTATCTTATCTTTCCGATATAACCTGCATGCATCTTATCTATTGGCAGTCTATCAGCATTATTATCAGTGGTATGTATATCTCTTCTTACTAAAATCTTTGCCCTGTTATCTCTCCAGATTAGCTATAGTTTAGGGCCATTTGGCACAGCACTTTTGCATGCACATTTTATTCATCTCTCCAGCACCATTTGAGTATCTGAACAACAAATATATTACCAAAGTACAATAGAATATCAGTTGGGATATTACAAAAACTCAATAATCGAATTCTGGAAGGTAAAACATTCTTATTGTTAACTTTACAGCTCTGGAATAAAGCATTTACCGAGACAAAAGTAGTAAACACTGAACGCTTCAAAATGAAGCAATATGATTACATCCATGTAGAGATCCAAGTGTACTATTCATCTTCAAGGCTACTTTATTATTACAACCTAAACCTACCAAGGAAGAGTACCTCTGGGAAAATAAACATTTGTTTGTATATACAAACTGCCAAAGCACTGCAAATAGACAATCAAATTACTGTACTTGTATCTAAAATGATACTTTGCCAGGAATTCTAGTTACACTTGTTCTTCTCTTCTCCAATGTCTTCTGCTTTCCAGACAACATCTTTTAGCCCTGCTGAAAGGTTCTTGTAAAACTGCAAGAAAAGACCATCATGCCAATGGTATTCAAAGAAAATTTGCATTAGGAACGATAGTTTTTAAGTGAAACAAAAGCTCGAGGGACCACTTTGAAAGTAAATAATAACTACAAACACAAATGAATATTTATGATTAGACATAGCCATTGAAACAATAACTGCTCTTCACCTTGTGAAATTCCAAGGTATCACCTCCAGCCTTGCGGACCTCCACCATGTAAAGAGAAGGGGCTACTTCAAATACCTAAAGGAAAAGGAAAACAAATTAGAGACGATTCCAGTCAATGTTCCAATCCATATACAAATTGTGTGGGAAACAAAACATATAGCTCCAAACTCCAAAAGAAATTGCAATATGAGGATTAGCATAATGTGCTTCTAGAGACAAACTCCATCAGGACTACATTTTCCTCTATGTCATAGAGCTTTTAGTACCATGTTTTAAATTATTACCTCTGTAGCTACATTCAAATGACCCTTTCTTCCAGTCTTTGAACCTTGCATCTTCATCTGAAAGCAAGAAGGGAAAACCCCGATCAAAAATGGGAAAAAACATACCTTCTTTATAATGATCCACTTTCCTAGTAAAATTAGTTCTGCTGAAGGGTCAAACATTTAAGGCTAAAGTACTTTGAAATTTGCATGGATGCCAATGAGCGAGGAAAAGTAAAATTGGAAGAAGTCTTCCTCTGTTGAGCTGCAATGGACGAAACAATTGTTCTACCTTGTAATTTCGTTTTTGCACATTGAATCCAAGAGGCTTTGCAGCTTCCTCAATTTTTGATACTATCTCGTTTGCAGGGCGTTTAGATGCGAACCTTGTTTCTCGCTTAACCATACCCTATTTAACAACATACCAGTGCAGTTCAGTAAAATCTTGTATCTCAAAAGAGATAACTGCAAATGAAATACTCATGTCAGTGGTCTTATGTAAATAATTTGCCCAAGCAGGTAAATGTGTGTAATTGAGCCACAAAAAAGAAAAATGAGGATGATAATCAACATCGTGGTTAGATTTGACATTTCAAAACATAATATTATTTCAGTTAAAAATGGCAAGGATACAAGGAAATATTGACTAGATAGAGACCAAGAAGACCCGGGGAGAAACCAAAGAGAAAAAGATGGAAGAGGCAGAATGCAGACAACACTTGGTTAAACAAATACATGCAGAATTAAATGATTTCTCAGAGACGACAACAATACCGTTTCAAAGAATCTTACATCGGTATAAATACAGAGCGCTGACATTCTGGAGGAAGAAATACCAGGTAGCATAAAGGACTCATATTGAGATACAAAATCAGGAGATAAGAGGTTACTGAAGGAAGAGATGGATGAAAGGATTGCAATTTGGCACAAATAGAAATTAATTGAAGAAGCAAGCATTGGTAATTTGTGTTATAGACTTATAGTTGAACAAGTATGAATTTATAAACCATCTGGAACTTTGAAGCGATCCGTGTGCCATGTATCTCCAAACGAGCAAATGCTGTAAAAAAAGGAAGTGCTTTGACAAAATCATCATTCACACAACAGCCACAGTCAAAGCCTAAAGGCATCCAAAGGACCAAAACACTTTCTGCCTCTCTTCTTATCTCATGGAACACCAAGAAATCCTTAAGCAGCGAGACAAATACTTTATTTCTCTCACAGCTATGGGAGTGGAACTTTACAGATATCATATGAAAAATTTACTGACTATAATAATTTTGGTTGCAATTGGGATCAGAAATAAATGCACAAGATTTCAGCTATTTCAGATAATTGGTAAATTGAAAATCCTGCTGACTTTACAGCTTTAGGAAAATATTTTATAGTTGTACATAACTTTTAGATGATGTATATGTGCTATACTCAAAAGGTGAAAAATCATCAGTAATCAGTTTATCAGAGATAAACCTAAGAACAAAATTTCCTTCAGATTCCTCTTCGCCACATGGCCTTTGGATTTCTCTCAGTGAGTTGAAAAAAGTGAACTCCTGCCAGTTATGGATTAAGGCAGATCCCCAGACTCCATAGGAGGACAGGATTTGCCGGTTTTGCTCCCTCCAGGAGGTGGATATGGAATAACTCATTTTCAAGTGCCCATCTATTACTACATCCAGGGAAGGTTCCACCACAAAGATAGGGACTTTGGTAGGTCCCTTGTTACCTTCTTTTGTTATCCACGATTCCACAGAATAGATGCCTAACCCTGTATATTCAGAGGCAGCTACTTTTAGACAGAGAGCCTTACATGGAAATCCAAGGTCTACTCAGTTGATTACCTCCTTTCAGGCTCCCACAATAACCTGGGTCCTGAAGCATCAACCATCTGGCTGATATTGGTGTCAAATACATGGACAATAATAGATCTGTGGGACGATGCCCCCAACACGAGAGATCACGGGGCCATCTGCTCTTACCATTCCCACACCCAGTGTAGAGGGACTGCTACAGTTCCTCATTCTTAGAATGGATCATGGCGACAGATGCCCATATCACCAGGTTTCTCCCCCTCCCTGGCAGATTTGTCAGTCCTGGATGTTATGAGAGGCACAACAAGGGATTTCTAACTTCTCCCCCACGGGATAGCATAACCCTATCCTTAAAGGCTACTCTCCAGGAGATATTCTCAGCTCAGCATTGGCATATTTGTGGTGGTGGACAGGGATGATAGGTCCTCTTCTAATCCTAACTCTCACTAGGGTGATACTCCTCCTCGACATCCCTAGTCCTTGCTACTTGCTGGAAGACCCTTATGGTACAGCATTGCCGTGTGGGTGCTTCCTTTCAATGTACTATCTACTTAACTATTTAGGGTTTGCTTCCCCTCCTTTTTCAGGTTTATCATTTTGGATTTCCCTCCCCCCCGCCCCCCGGGCCTTTCTTGGGTTCATTCCTTTTTTATGTTGTTGTATACTCTTTGTTTTTTTCCTTTAACCTGGGTTTTAGATTCTTTTGAGACAATTTAGGCACACCTTACTGTTGTTGTCAAATGTTTTTCTTCCTGGTCACATGAACCGATTCTGGCCACTGGTGGACATTAATATAATTGATTCCTTTCTTTTTTCGGACATGTCTCCACATGTTCATGCATTAAAATTTACATGGCCAACATCATATTCGATCTGTACTTTTGCTCTTGATAAGTGGCGATGTGATGACAAAAGAAGAATTCCAAGCTGGAAGGGAATTATATTGACATATATATGCTTCAATGTTTATGCAGGTAATACTTTGGTAAAAAGGTAATTTTAGAAACAGAGATTGAGAAAATGGCTATCAACAGGAGAAGATTTGCCTAGTTGTGATTCGTGAAACCCAAATGGCTCCAACTGTTTCAGCACAAGTATCAAAGCCATCAATATGCTAGTGCTTTTAGATAAAATGTGAGTTTGAAACTTCATGTGCCTCTGTTTTCTTCTCTGTTAAACCCTTCTTTGGTACTTACCATGTCCATTTCAAACAGATTGCCAAGATTGAGACCCTGCGACATGGAGATAAGTTCAAATGCATTCATCACCTCTGGTTTTGTTTCCTTCTTCTCCGTAACAAGATGTTCCTGACATAAACACACCAAAATTTGCTGATGAGAATCACCCTTAAGCAAAAGAAAATTTACATAATAACTCGTTCAGAAGAATACACAACAATAAAATCATGAAAATTTCTCTTTAGGCAAATTTGCTTACTTCTGAGTCATTGAAAACAGCATGAATATCATCCAGATTTACGTCTTCTTCTTCATTAAACTTAGGTGGCTTATAACCTTTCTTGAACCATTCATTGTCTAAAATCTCTGGTATTGTAATTCGCTGTCATTGATACATGATAACAAGTATTAGAAGTGTTATTCAAATTCACTGTAAAAACTGTCTGCAATATTGATCCAAATGCTCCATAACATTAGCCAGTACATGCTACCAAGAAGTATCTGATTATAAAAACAAACCTTATGAAATACCATGTTACTACATTATGCTGGTAAATGCAACAGATCATGTGAAAAACTCTACAAAATGATAAAAGTTTCACAAACAGTCTTTGTGCATGCTGCTTGTCAAACATACAGAAATTTTCACCTACTGTCTTAGGGTTGGGGTCCAAAATCCTTGTAATTAATTTCTTTGCACTAGAGGAAAACCATGAAGGGCATGTAAAGTCCGCTCTGTATATCTGCAAATCACTATTAAAAATGCTTAGTCACTAGAGTAACAATACAAAATTGCAAACACATAAATGCAGAAACTTCAATTTGGTGTACGTGTAAACGCTCACCTTTTTATACAATGTCATAAGATTTGAATCATCAAAAGGCAAGTAACCTGCCATCAAAACAAATAGGATAACACCACATGACCACAAGTCTGCAGTTGCCCCATCGTAACCTTTATCATTGATGACCTGCAAAACATAACAGATGGAATCCCAAAAGAATGTCTTTGTAGTCCAACACAAAGAAAACAGGCCTTTTACAAAATTGTGGTCATCTACAACATTCAGTGAGTGATAAATGATAACAAAAAGAATAGTTATTGTACCTCAGGTGCAACGTAATTGGGTGTTCCACAAGTAGTGTGCAGCAAACCGTCATCCTATAGCACACAAACCAATCGTGTTGATCTTTTTTTGGTTACATGGAAGATAGAAGAATTAGCAAAATCAAGGGGGCCATCACAATGGATTTTAACAGTGATAATATGCACAAAGTGGGCACATTTCCATTTCTATAGATATGGCTGTTCATTGTGACATACAATAATTATACAATCCAGCTACAAGTGTTGTTCTAAACATTGTCCATTTGAAACTTGGTTGCATAACATATTCACATTTCATGAAAAGTTTCTTTACAGAAGGCCAAAAAATCTATTCCATTGAATAAATATTTTCTCCAACGAACAACCTCACAGAAAACCCTCCAAGTACTTCCCCATGACTCATGGCTGCTAAACAGGGTAAACCGTTGGCCCTGATTATGGAGCCTAACCCCAAGGGGATCAAGAGAGTTGAACCTGTGACCTCCCCTACTTTCGGAAGAGAGATCTCACGTCTAGCTCATGACAGCTTGATCTAACCCTCGGGGCTTCCACTAAATAATTTTTATAGTAATCCATTGAACATTCTACTAAATAAATTCTGTAGGAATCCATAATTCCCTTCTAACAAATTCAGTAGGAGAATATTCCCAGTATGCTTACCCTGACTTGTTGAGACAGTGCACTTAGGCCAAAATCAGATACTTTAAGATTTCCATATGTATCCAGAAGCAAATTTTCTGGCTGTAAAAGAGAAACAGTAATACACATTAATTACAATATTTTAAAAGGTAACTCATCACCTAGGTAAACTGCAACTTCATGGAAACGTAAAAGCACGTCAACATGACCCCAACAAGCAGTTACTTGTGAATTGATAGCCCAACATTTCCTTGTACCTTCAAGTCTCTATGGTAGACACCCCTACTATGGCAGTAATCAACAGCATTAATAAGCTGTTGGAAGTATCTCCTTGCTTCATCTTCTTTCAATCTCCCATGGTTAACCTGTAAGTTCAAAATGAAAGTAGAAGAACCATTTGCATAAAGATGAAATACTATATTTGAAAAATGTGTAATAGAGACATACTGATTACTTCATGGAAAAATAAACTGGAATTAGATTTTTGCTTAATGCCAAGTCTGTATAAACCATTTACAATCACATCAAATCTGAAACACTGCTTACTATTTTGTCAAAGAGTTCGCCTCCAGAGACAAACTCAAGTACAATGTAAATCTTTGTTTTACTGGCCATGACCTGCAACCACAAGATGAATTACATAAACGAATTAATAGTCAAGATATATACTTACTCTCCTTGTTTGTATTTACTATTTATTATTATTTGGGGCAAAGCATATTAATTGAAGTAATTAACTGCAATAACATGGAGCACAGTATCATTACTGATAAGAAATAAAGACTACTCGGTTGCCCTTTATGAGGTGGAAGAGAGAGTTTTCTCTCTAGATTATCGTTTAGCCAGCATTTCCTTTGGTGGTCTCCAAAATTATTGCATGATTGCAAGCTGCTCACCAAAACTGAATGGTTCTCAGGAAAATCAAGACAGTACCACTACAGGTATTTCTGAGCCATTGTACTTTCACAAGTATTTTTATTAAAAAAAATATTTTACTTTGGCTTCTAAAAGAATTGATGTGTTACATGTGTACCATGCCCATACCTCTGGTAGACACTTCAGAAGGGGATCAGTGATCAAATTTAAACCTTTCCTAGCTCTTCCATGGAATTCAATCCATCCTAGCTCTTCTAGGGAATTCAAACCATCCTAGAAGGGTTATTAAAAAAAACGTATCTTTTTTAAATCACTAATCATTTATGAAGGACAACAAATAATGTAAAATTTCAGAAAAAGGGTCGCATTCCAACAACCCATCAATGTCTCAACTCACAAATTTTAGTTGCTCAATGAGCATTATACCTTCTATATTATATGAAGATGGGATGTGAATAATGAGCAAGATTGAGGATTCAACTCCTGTTACTTGCCTTTTCCATCTAGAAGCTAAAATAATCTATATTTTCGTTGGCTCCTATCTAGCCCCTGATATGGTGTCCCTTCGACAACATTAAATCTATCACATAGATGAGACCCAGAATCCAGATCTACCACTGTATTAGCGTATGCTACTATGCACCATTTAAGGGTCAGTTAATGAAAGATTCTCAGAGAAGTTTGGATGCCTTGTCTTTATGAATCCCCACTTGAACTCATGTGCTATGAGCATTATCAATCCTTGTCTATATGAGATATGACATCAAATTTAATGTCCATACTTGATGTGTTCAGATCTCACACACACCATAATGTCGTTTCCTTTGCTATCTTTGCCTCCACTCTTGGGTTTGCTAAACACCAAAACAATTAGTCATGGGTTATGGGAGTAAATTGTAATGGCAAAGGAAACTTCTTAGCAAGATTCACGACAAAATTCAAATGTGTGGCTCAATAACAGTTTTGAAAAGAAAACAATAGATATTGAGCAAGAAATGAGATCATTTATCTTTCTTTATGTTCAACTTCACATAGTCCTCTCTGTAAAGTATCTAACCTGTTGATTCATAGTTATTTTGTTCCATTGGTAATGCTATGTGTCTGCATGTTAAATCATAATATTGTTATAGAATTGGTATATAATATTTTATTATTATTTAAGCATATCCACTAGCTTCTCGATCAAACAGTATGTAGGTCATGGCATCCTCATTATTCCAATACATACTTAATGGGAACAAAACACATAATTAATTCTTGAAAGTAAATCTCTTAAAAATCCACAGACCTCGTACAAGTTGGTAAAGCTCTTCGTAAAGATAATACATTGTTTTTCTTTGATTCACACAAAACTATGTTAATGATTTTATTTGGGATAAAAAACTCTATTAAGCTCAATGAATTTTCTAGCTTGTATGTTCTTGATTAAGTTTAGATATGAATTGGCACAAAATGGACATTGTCAACAGCACAAAACCTAAAATTGAGTTTATAGTTGTGAGAATTGTGATTCCATTCATTCAATTTTTCGCATTATCAAATCTTCACTCCTATGATTATTCCCTTTTTCCTGATTCTATGCATCTTTCTCGATCACAGTTATTCACTTTCTTCTTGTTGTTTCTATTAAATTCAATGTTCCCACAAGTTTCCGGGACGCGGGAGCATGGGAGTGGGGAAACGCACATTGGGGATGTGTGGAGACCACCCCCAAATTTTAGCGAAATTCGGGGCGGGGGAGGCGTCCAAGTCTTAATAAAAAATATTATTATAAATTATTAAATCCCAACAGTAAAAGTTCAATGATTCATCCCATGTAAACTACTAAAACGGGGGGGGCGGTCTGGGAGCCCCCCAGTTTCAGGAGGGGGCGTCTAGGAGCCCCCCAGTTTCAGGAGGGGGCAGGGGGGCGTCTGGGAGCCCCCCTTCACCGGAGCGCGCTGCAGAACAGGGGACACACCCCTTGTGTGTTTCCGAGAGTTTCCTGATTTTGGGGATGCTAGGAAACGTTTCCCTAGGAGCCCCCAGGTGCAGGGAACGAGGGGGGCGAGTCCCCGTGTAACACTGATTAAATTTAACATTATCATTAGTGTGATGATACTTAAATGTTTTTAGAATGCCTCATAGTTCTCTTTCCCTTTGCCTGATCCCAAGACTAAGATCAATGAGACATATCATTTATATCCTTAATGCTTGGAGCAACAATTTTTATGCTTGTATGAGATTCTTAAGAAACCTATGGAGAAGGTAACATAATCCTTGTTATCACCGGATCTGTGCATTAGGGATTATGATCTAACATCCATTCTATCACAAATTTTTAAATGGTTTGAGGGATAAAGTGAACAATCAATATTCTCAATAAGAATACATACTTGGTGGTTTTGATAAGTTATTTCCTTTAGCTTTGTGTTTGTATCGGAGTTACAGGAATCAGGCCCCCTAGCTAAGATTCTGTACCAGAAACTCGTCAAAATCGGAGTCAAAATCTTGTCGAAATCAGAATCGAAATCACATGTTAACTAGTGATCCCCATCAATGGTATCTTATTTGGTTCGTTTGTAAAAAACTAATAGTTTTCCATCTGCTATGAACTTAAGCCTGAAGCTACGTTGCAGGAAACGCATCACCCCTCTTCGTACCAGGCTCGTACCAGTAGAGAAACGTGTGGTACAGCCTTGAAACGCATTTCAGGCCATACAACTGCATTTCATGTGCCTGAAACGACGGTGGTATGGACTGAAATGCGTGTCAAGACTGTATCACCGTCTGTACATTGCATTTCAAAACGAAAAAGACCATTTCGAGCCAAAAAAAAAATCCAGTCACTTAATTAATGCCTCAACTTGATTTTTAAATGGTTGATTAGGGTTTAGGAAGCTTCTAGAGGCTTGTACAAGTCAATTTTTTTTTTAAATGCATNTTCGAGCCAAAAAAAAAATCCAGTCACTTAATTAATGCCTCAACTTGATTTTTAAATGGTTGATTAGGGTTTAGGAAGCTTCTAGAGGCTTGTACAAGTCAATTTTTTTTATAAATGCATAATTGAAACTCATTTTCTCACAGACCGTTTTGAGCAAGATACACTTGCTTGAGGAAGGCGATTAGGACAGTCTGCTACAGCATGACTTGAGGAGCATTTAGATTGGAACAGTTTGTTACAGTTAGATGTTTGAAATTATAATTTATCACTTGTCATTTATGTTTCACATTTAATGCCCTTCCTAATTTGCTAATATATATATGTTTCACATTTAAATTTTTAATGCCCTTCCTAATTTGCTAATATATATATGTTTCACATTTAAATTTTTAATGCCCTTCCTAATTTGCTAATATATATATATATTAGCAAATTAGGAAGGGCATTATATCATGTTTCCCTTTTCCTTAATTTTGGGGGCTCACGTTTCCAGTGCATTCCCGTATCGGATACACATTTTTGTTTCCCCGTATCATGCAACTTAGTCCCAAAGTTGTTATTGATAATGTTTTATAGGCCATAAAATGTAAAATATAAATATAAAACATATATTTATAAAAAAGTAGGGTTAGGATTCTGATTCACCGATTCCTATTTTCGGGATGAGTGCTGAATCCGCACCAGATTCTTCAACCGATTCTGACCGCACCCACGATTCTTGTAACCTTGGTTTGTATGGAATCCAGATCTTACGAAGCTCCAAATCATTGACATCTCATCCTAAATGATAAGTAATGGATGCAATCATGCTAGACTTTCATGTTCCTAGAACTCTATAAATCATGTGGACTTTCTTCATGCCTCTTATAGTGATTTGATAGAATTATCACCCTTCAACAAAGGATTGAAGGTCTACTACAATTTATTCTTTTCTAATTGCACCAAGTCGCGAGGTGCTCTACAGCCCAATAGGGGGGAGATGTTGTCACAGACGTAACGTAACACTACAAAAAATAAAAGGTAGTTAGAAAATAAATTCATGTCCGCTCATAAAATAAAAAATTAAAAACAAAATGAAAAGGAATTAAAAAATCCACCGAAGCTTACGTGTAAATTCTAAAATGTTAAAAAGTTAAGCTAAAAAAATTTACAACTCAAAAAATTAGATCCCTCTCGGTGCTTGGTAGATCTGAGTTTAAGATGGATCTATGCTAGTGAGAGATGTAGTGAACATCACTCTCATGGTTAAACATGATTGTGATACGCTTAATATATGAATCCAAGGTCACAGGTGCAGTGCTCATCCATCGTATGGATACATACTACGTTGCGGGGAATCGCTCCTCCCCCCTCCGCTTCGCTCCCGATTCGCGCTTCCTCTTGAGAGCGTTTTTGGGAATCGTGCTTCCCTAACGCTCCCTAGTTTTTTGGGAGTGCTTAGGGAAGCGATGAGGAATCTTCGCTCCCAAAGCGCTTCCCCATCGCTCCCTAAGCGCTCCCACGAGCAAAAAAGCGCTCCCTCAATGCTCCCTTTGTTTAAGGCAATTTATTTTTATCATTTTTTGGTTTTTGTAACCAAGACATGGTTTAGTTGGAGTTTTGGGCATGGTTAAGGTTCATTTAGGGGATGTATTATATGGTAAAGTAAAAGTGGTATTTTATTTATCTTTCATTTTCTATCCTTTTACTTAAATTTTTAACATTACCATTAATTGTTTCAAGATGTTTGAGAGTGGTTCCAACCTCATCGGACTTCATATACAAAAAGTAGAATTTTAGATCCCACTCAAAATTCAGCAGACTTAATAGTTTTCAGGATTTCAAGATTGCAACATTTCCACTAGATTTTAATTTTTATCATGTATGAGGGTAAGGGATTGGAATTGAATCAAGCACATCAACCTCTCTATGTACCTTGATGTTTGTAGTGTTGATGCCTAATTGCTGAAGTTGATTGAACTCCTCTATCATGACCTTGATAAAAATTTACCCTTCAATCAAGAAAATTCACTTATTAAACATTGGAAGGTTTTTCTACCTAAATGTTCCACTCCGTGCCCTAGCATATGTCATTACTCCTTACACCAAAAAATTATTCTCTATCTTGGTTGGCCCAACTAGCACCTGGGGGTGGAGTTGGGAGAAAACCAGACACATATCCAGAGGTGCAGAATGGGTATATGCTTGCATTAGACAAGTTGGTCTTTGATAGGAGGAGTGTGCTCAAGTACGAAGTGAATTTTTGAGCAACTACATCAGTGAACATGGAGTCTTCGGTAACCGGCATACAACCAAAGATCTAGATGGGTTGAGTCTTATTGAATGGTGAGACATGTATTGCTCCTCTACCACATATCTGCATAAATTGGTGGTGAGGGTGCTTTCATAGGTTGTTAACATTTCTTGTGTAGAGAGGTGTTGGAGCACCTACAACTTCATCCACAATGTGAACTCTGAAGAGAAACAGTTTGAATGTAGATCGGGCAGAGGAGTGTGTTCAAGTGCTAATTGAATTGAGCAAATACATCTATGAACATGGAGTCTTTGGTAACCTACATGCAACCAAAGGTGGAGATAAGTTGAGTACTATCGAAATGGAGGAACATTTATTGCTCCTCTACCACATATCGGCATAAATTGGCAGTGAGGGTGCTTTCATAGGTTGTTAACACTTCTTCTACAGAGAGGTGTTGGAGCACCTACAACTTCATTCAAAATGTCAAAATAAACAATTTGAATGTAGATAGAGCAAAAAGCTTGGTTTATGTGCACTAAAAATTGACGTTGTTGTCCTATTATCGTGATGCGATCAAGAATGATAGAACATATTTGACTTGGGACAACAATCCAGAGGAGGCTAATTTAGAGGATGGAGCCATAGCAGTAGAGCGCTTGGACTCTGGAGGTTGAACTTTTGGGTGATCAAGATGGTGATCAAATTCATACAACGAAGATGCCACACCCCCAACCACTAGTAGGTTTTCAAATGTAGGACCTTTTCCTTTATCTTAGAACTCTTTGGTAATGAAAATGATGCTCTGTTTCATTTCATGGTTGATGTTATCTCTTGGAGTTTGTTGATTGCAAATATTATACTTTTAAATTTGAAGATTGATGTTGTTAATGATTGATCATTTGATGACGATGTTATAACTTATAGCTCCAAGATGATTGATGTTATATGTGTACTAAATGACTATATCTATGCTTTCATGTTTTATATAGCTAATTTGGCATTCTACATGTTTTTTTAAATATATGCATCAAAATATATTAAAATATGTATTATATAAAAAATGCTCCCAAAACGAAATCTTTTCAAAATTTCGCTTTTCGCTCCCGCTCCCCATTCCCAACAGCATAGGATACACATAACAAATCCTCTCTTATGGGTGTCCACAAAATGTTTGATTCTAACAATCTCTTTGAGGCTTTATATCATCATTTTAACACTTTGAAATTCCTCCAAGGAATCACGTTGTGACTTGGTGTATATGATTTTTTTTTTTAATTTGAATGTACATATAACCCATCATAACATTACATTTTAAATTACAAAGTATGCTTATCTTTACTCTCTATTTAAATTACAACTAATCTATTTGGTGGTCAGTTAACTCTTAACATTGTAAAAATTGGAAGGATGATAATTTATTTCTAATAATATGTTTTTGAAATGTGTTCCTAGTTTACAGTTGTCAAGTGAAATACAACTACTTTTGCAACTTCTCATCATGCAGGGTTGGATGAAAATATACTCTTCAACTTGAAATCAAGAGTAACCTTTCAAATTTGATCACTGATGGAGAAGGCGTTTTGGGGACATGGGGTATGTCCTGGGTACTTTCCAGCCATACCCATAACAGGTAGGTACACAGGATATGGGGAGTACATACCCACCCCTTAATCTCACGTTTCAAAATCCCACATGCAACTCTTGAGGCGATGGATGTCCATGCATATCCTGTGTATACCCAAAATGTGGGGCCAACACACACCAAAATACACACACACACTTAATCCCTTTCACCCATTCCTAACGGGTCCCATCAAACCTCCTACCATCTATTAAACCCTTACAAACCCTAAATTTATTCATTTTCACCACTTTCATTAGTGTTATTGGTGTCGGGCTTGCTTTGGAGAGGATTGTAAATTGTGATGTTATCATGTTATTCTTTCATGGTTTTATTGTTAAAACTTCAATGTTCAATCACATTGTTTTGTTTAAATTTTAAAATGGAAATTTTAATGACTAATATTATTTTATATGTTTGGGGCAGGGTCCATTATGTTTGAAATTTCGAAACCCCCACCATACCCTAAAATTTTGAAGGGGGTTTCCACATGTACAGGCCATGTTTCCCCTTGTACCGGAACTTGGTGTAACATAGGATGATAAGATGGCGGAAAAGCATATACAGATCTGTTATCCCATTTTAGAAAAATGTTCATTCCAATATAGAAGCAGGGCACGGTTTGGAGGATGGCTGCTTGTTATGGAGAATACTAAGTTGGCTGGGGACAAACTTGCTTCAGTTTGACCTCATAGGTGAAATGCATAATAAAATCTGGGAGAGAATATGATATGCCTAGACCTCTTGTAGAGCTGTGTGACTCATGTGGGCACTTCTACATCAAAAGCTGCTCACCTTCAACAAGCTCCAGAAGAGAGACTTTTCCAGGCCTTCTTTATGCATGCTATGTAATGAAGATGAAGAGACCAGTTCTCACTTGTTCATTCACTGGAAGTACTTGAGAAAAGTTCAGCTAATGGTGGCCAATAGTTTGAAATTCGATAATAGATGTGAAAATGTTCACTGAATTTGATGATGTCAGGAATTAAGCTTTAGCCTGGGACAAAAGTTGCCAATTCAGCCTGAGAAAAGAGATTTCAAGTTCTTTTGGTTCTCTCTGCCATTTTCCGCTTAAGTCTTAAGATCAGTCTGGATAACCCACAACAATGTTATTAACTTATTTTCAAGGAGATAAATCTAGACCCCAATGGACAGGAATTAGAACTCTACTCTGGGTTACAAATTTTTTCGTGCATCTTTTAAGAAAGAGCAAAAGTTAGAGTGTAGTGGAGCAAGAGATAAGAATTGCAAATTCTCTGAACTTTGAGTTTTCTTCAATACACTCCAAAGCCATGAGTTACAGCACCAGAAGCAAACATTATCCTACAAGGTTTTACAGATTAGCATTTGATGGTGCATCCCAGGCAACCCTCAAACTGCATAGGTTGGGGGAATTATTATTTTTTGGAAAACACAGTGATACTTTCTTAAATGGAAGGTTTGGAAAAAGCTTCTAACAATATATCAGAACTCTAACTGTTACTGAGGGGTATGACTCATGGGTTATTAGGAACCTATCAATCCAAGGTGCCTCAAAGCTTGTAGTCAAGACCATAGAAAGAAAAAAAAGTGAAACTAAACATTAAGGCATTGGCAAAAAGAAGCAGAAGAAGCAATGAAGCTTTTTTATATGTTCTGTGATAAATAAAAAGTAGCTGATGCTGGTGCCTTCGGAACCAATGCAGTTGGTCAATACTTGATTGGTTCATTTGTTGTCAAGAACTACTGTATAAGTAATTCTAGTATCTTTAATTCTATCCATAAGTACATCCATAGGCAGTGTAGATTTGACAGCAAGCTGGCTTGTAGATATAATTTAACGAAGTACAGACTTTTCACTGGGTTGATACTGGATAGTTTGATCTTAAAGCCCAAATTTTGATCATACATTGAAAAGATTTAAGTAATCAAATCTCCTGATGTTTGTTTAACATATATTGTGGAGAAAACGAATGAATTGTCTATAATCTAATCTGAAAAGTAGGAATTGTGATTATTCCAAATTCCCGCCACTCAGCACAATTCAACCTTGACTCATGGCTGATGAGATGGATTCTAATTATGATGTTGCATCACATAAATATGTTTTGACATCAATCTAGATGGTGAGCAGTATTGGTGAATCCCTGTATAAAACTACCTCCTGGCATTGACCAGCATGCCAGATGTTCAAGCATAAATCTTATCTTATGTGCCTTGACAACAACTTATATCCAATGTTTATCCAAAATGTTTGGGTATTATCCTTATCGCATTCTAAAAAGTTCGAATTGCTGCTTAAGTATACTTATAGCAGGTGGCTTACACAAGGGCAACTCATCTGTTCTCATCAGACTAGGATCCTCCAAAGTCGTTTTGATAATTCAGTCAGCAAATCTTGTTAACGTGTCTAAACTTTAGTAAGGAGATCCCCAAATTTATGAAGCACGGTATCTGCATGATATAACAGAAATTGAGATGTCTAAAAGAATAGGTATATGCCATCATTTTGGTTTGTTTAAACTTCTAAATTGTATGCTTTCATCAAATAGGGTGCAAGAAGTAGTAGTGATTCATGAATAGTTAGTTCCTGTGGATATTCTAAAGCGAATTTTGTGATTAAGTACAGGAGTAGATTTGTGGCAGAGTTTAGTGCTACAGTCACATCAAGCATGCAAAGGACACTATCAAGGTCCTGAAAGTCCACTCCACTTCCCACAGCAGACGAGCACGCTTCTTTCCCTCACTCTACAGCCTGGGGTCGGGGAGAATGGAGATATCCATGTGTTTGTCACAAGTGTAGAACTAAAATGAAAAAAAACAACATGTAATGTCCAGCATCAAAAAGAGAAACAGCCAACCTGTTAATTCTTTTAATTTATCAACATAATGTAAACAAAAAAACTAACATAGATCTATCTTAACCACAGCGGAGGGAACCTAGAGATTTGCAGCTCAGATTTTTATCCCTCTTGGTGCTTAATAGATCTGGGGTTAAATGGATCTATGATAGTCACAGGTGTAATATCCCATAAGGGAAAGAAATAAGGGGCCCAAAGGGGTTGGATCAATTGGTGAGGAGTGAGGAGTTTTTCACCAATGGGCGAAGTTCAATTCCCGTGAGGGCCGAGCCTGAAGCCATGGGGTCACCTTGAGGTAGTGGTCGAACATGTGGTTGCACCCAGAAAGATTGTATTAAATGATCTCGTGACCCATGTACACATAAGTGTATCAAAGTCCACCCCCATGTCCTTCAAATTTAAAAGCCCAAATGGATTGGATCCATTGGTGAAGAGCGAGGAGTTTTCATCAGTGGGCAAGGTTCAATTCTTGTGAGGGCCTAACCCAAATCCATGGGGTCACCTTGAGGTAGCGGTCAAATGTGTGGTTGCACCCAAAGGGATTGCATTAAATGATCTCATGACCCATTCACACATAAGTGGATTAAAGCCCACCCCCACGTCCTTCAATTTTAACTCCTGGATGGGGTGAGGAGAGGCACACATGGAGGGGACAGGTGGCATAAGGGAAGACCCATTGATCATACATAACTAGATGACAGGCGTGTGGGAGGATGCCGAATCGGGTTCGCATGGGGAGCTATTAATGAAGTTTTGCATCATGCATCCAATTTGAAGGTGTGTGAGCTTGAACAGAACATCAACATTCCTGGCGAATGATAGGTTTTGGCACCTGCAAGCCCTAGGTCATGATGAAATGCTTCCCTTATCTTGTGTGTGGTTCTTTCTAGTGGTTTGGAGTTTGGAAAAACTGGAAGGCCCCCCGGCACGTGAAGCCTCTACGCATCTCCCTCCTGACGCTCCAGGGGTGGCTCTGCAATAGCACTAAGGTGCAAGTCAGCCAAAGGATAATGCTGCAACAGTGCACCAAGTGCCGAAGGGGTGGCAGAACGCATCAACACTAGCTGGAGAAATAGTTCATACAAGACAAACCCTCACACATTGGAAATGAAATCTACCAGGCCAAGGCCATCCTGCTCGCAAACCTCCAGTGCCAAGCAGCAGATAAAGTTGTGGTTGCAACTTGCAAGTCTATGCCTGGAACCATATTAGGTTTGAAGCTCCTTCTAGGTCATTTTCTGCAGGAATGCAATCAAAACCAGGCGGGTTTCCGGCTGGTTGTAACTTGTAGCTACCATCCGCAATGACGTCAACAGTATCCACTCCAAACTTGACATACTGGCTGATGTTGTCAACACTCCACTTCAAATTCAGCATCAGCAGGTGGAGATAAGATAAGATAATTTTATTAATGTCTAACAAATGACCACAAAAGTAGGTCAATGGGACTAAAAGGTTACAACCATTACGAGTATAATGTGGGAGTGCAAACACAACTCCTATATAATGCTGGATTCAAAACTAAGATAAAATAACAATCAAGTAACAATAAAGAAAGGTAAAATCAGTGGGATGGTCTCGTAAACATGTATAAAACCATAGCAAAGGCACTGCAATGCAAATGAATGTGAGAGACTGCTGATGTCAAGAATGCCTAACTCTGATAGTTGACGGCAAGAGGGGCAAACGAGGCACTGGCTCAGTATTGGAGTCCTCTGAGACGTCCACAGTAGAAAGCAGAAAATGTGTCTCAGGTTCACAGTACTTAAATTATGGTAGTCTGTGTTCTTAGTTTTGATTTTCAGATTAACCTTTTCAGTGGTTGTGTTACTGTTACTTATACCAGCCAGTTATGTTTATTTTTAGCTAGACGATTCGGGAATGTCCTAGTTTCCCTATGTAGAGCAGGACTTTCTCATGTGGACTCTCTTTTATCTTTTTTTTATTCTTTCTCAAGAGCCTGGCTGAGTTTCACAAATGGCTAACCTGGTTTCCCAGGTGGTAGGTCAGTCACTAGTGCTCTGGTTTTGTACTATATGTATTTTCCACTAATTTAATATAGAAATGTTAGCTTAAAAAAAGAAAAAAATTAAGGGAAGAAGATGAATGGAATCAAGCAAAAAGCTACAATCCAAATAATGAAGACACTCCTACTAGGCATGACATTTGCGGGAATTGATTTATGGCATCCTTGCATTTTCTTTGTTTTCAGATATTGTATGTGAGATTTAAGTATCTGCCATAGTCCTTTTCCAAATATGTAGCAGGAGGCTGGAGATGCACAACCATAACACCACTCTTGTTATTTAATTTTTAATTCTCCCAATTGATGTGATTTATTTGACATAAAAAAATAAAGATTTTTTGCGAAATGGATGAACAAATTTTCCCACTGTGAGATAGTTTTTCCGTCAGTTATGAAATCAATTGTAATTACATAATGAAAACTTTGTCAGTAAATGTAATGCTAATGCTTTGGACAAAGTATGCATCTATTTCCACTCTTCATGTAGCTTCAAGAAAACATAATTCAGAAATTTAATAATGAAGAGAATACTTATAAAAGCAAGCCCATACCTTATTTGTGCATGGCAATGTTTATAAGGAAAATAACTGGAGAATTACCTCATACAGCTGGACTACATGTGGATGCTTAATCAACTTCATGGTAGATATTTCCCGCTTTATCTGCATGTGTGATAGTACCAAATCAGTCACAGGTGAAGCTCCACACAACATGCATATTTGATCTCAGGAAATAAATTTCAAGACATTTTGAATAAAAAATGTTATCTTTCTTATTTCTCCAATGAAAACCTAAATGTAAGATAAACTATCACTAGCACAAAGGCACTCTAAAAGTACTTAAAAGTGTCTTGCCCATCAACAGATGAATAGCAGTAATGCTGGAATAAACTTTCAACATGATAAAATGGTACTCACCACAAGAAAAATATCCTAAACCGCAAAAGAAGGGTAACTCTTACTTGTATTTTATATCGAAGAGAATTACTGGTAACACAGAAAAGGTGCCTAATCTTTCCACCAAATAAAAAATATAGGATGGGACTTCTCATCACATGCATAGCTTGGATCAAGGAGATTATAAAATTAGCTCTGCAGATCCCTTGGAAATCAGAACTAATTACATGTAGGAAAGCAAAACAACTTGAATTTTAAAATAAATGATCTGGAAGTAATAGAGAACAGTTATGCAATTCACGAGTTAAAATTATAATTTCATGCAATCAATAATAAACAAATCTAGTATTTCAACTGTTATTACGATATTTATTTATTTTGTTGAAAATGGATCATATATTACGTTAAAATCAATACATATGTGATTGTGCATCAATAGTGACATATCCAGGCACCACAGAGAAATCACACCAGATCCTCTGCCTAAATAAACAAGGAGAGCTAGCATATCCACCTTGGCTCCAACTGCAATGGTATCTATATCTTCAAAACAATGGCCTTCCAGCGGATATATGGACAGCCAAATCTAATCTGAATGTTGATACTTTTAGGTTGAACAGCATATTCACCTCCCAAAAAGTGGCATGAAAGTGGTGTTTCCATAAAAAGGAGAAGCCGGATACTCTGATGATTGATCACATCCCACACACTCCTGCTAGCATGCCGAACATCCACTCGTCCACATGTGAAGACAGTATGAAAAGGCCAATGCCTGACTTTAAAGTTTAAACTGTTATGAAGGACCAACCACTCAAGGATTCGAGCCTTCAGGGAATTATTACTAAATTTCATTCTTTACCATCGTTTTACATTTACTAGACCCAAACTAAAAAATAAATTGAATCAACTAACCATTTACAACATCCAACCAAGTTTTATAGTAACCTAAAGAAATTGCACAACGTCCAGATGACCAATAATGATGAATTGAACTCATGAGTATAACAATGCTCAAAACAAATCTCGAAGTTGAAAGACAATAAGAAAGGCCTCTACCATCCTCTCTATTGCTGTATGGAATGCAAAGCACCTGACTGAGATGAAGCTTGTGCGGGTGCACTATAAGTGGAACAAGGTATCAAGTATCAGGTGGCAATTTTTCCATCAATAGTAATCAAATGAACCAAGGCATGCTGGAAAGAATAATTTAAATCTTAGACATCCCTCATAATGCAATATAAACTTGAACTTTAATGTCTAATGTGTTTCCATCCATCTAGTGGCAGGTCCGATAACCTGGGAGGGTTAGGATAAGGTTTGTGCTCTAAGCAGTGGGCTTCCCTTGCTGGGTTTGACTTGTAACATGAGATTACTCTCAACCTTTATCCTTCGGCCCAGAATACATTGTCATTAAATAAAAAAATAGTTGAACCAAATAGTTTTCATGGAGCATTCAGAACTTAGAAGAATGGATGACAAGCCTTATCTTTAAACGTGGAGAGAAGAATGATCCTGGAACTACTAGACCATCATGATTACCAAATTTCACTAAGGTGATCGGTGGAATCATGGAGAGAAAATTTGAAAGTGGGTAGAAAAGGAGGAGAAACTGGCCATAAGGCAAGCAGGGTTTAGGCCCAAGCATTCCCCAGTTGATCATTGGCCCACTTTTTTGGCATATGATAGAGAAGACATGGGATGCCGAGGAGGAGTTATGGTATTTCTTCGTTGACTTCAGAAAAGCCTTTGACAAGCTCCCTAGAGAGAAGTTGTGGGAATGGCTCAGAGAGTTGAGGCACGGGCTATCAAATGAATGGAGGGTTGCAATACATAGGTTATACTAACAGGTTTAAGTCACGATCAAAATCCAGAGGATTTATCTGAAATGCTCATAAGTGATACTGGAGTTAAAACAATACTAGCACGATTCAGCTATATTGGCCTTTGCTATTCGGAAATTCAGCAAATTTTCGTACAGTACTTATATGATACGGTCAACTTACTTTTGGTTGTCTTTAATAATATACCTCGTGTATTTAATCCCCGATGATTCATAAACTCAAAACAAACAGCCTAAAAGCCTCCAAAATATTTAAAAAACAATCTTGAGTACATCTATAAATATAAACTAATGGCAAAATTTTCAAGTGAGCTATTTTTTCTGATTTATTGAGTGTTCTTGAAGCTGAAATTCTTCTAAAATTTAGAACAAAATGCTTATCTTCGTATCTATGAGATGTATACATCCATATTGGAGCCATACTAATTTTTAGTTAGATGCGTTTTCCATGTCGAATCTCGTATTCAAATTCAAAAACGAATATTGCTACTATGTTTAAAACAAGGTTTCCCCCTCTTGCCAACACTTCCGGGCTATATATTGACAAACTGGAGAAGTGGATCAGTAACAAAAGGCAAAGGAGTAAACATAGTAGGTATTATAATGAAAATTCTCCTCTATGTGAGAGATATCATTCCAGCCACAAGAATATTACATAAGCTTAAAAGAACATCTCCAAGCACTAGACAAGTTTTGGGAATGGAAGCGAACATAGGTAGAACCGCAAAGCGGGAATGGAAGTGAACATATGTAAAACCAAGGTAGTGTGGCTCTCTCAAAGTGAAAAGTAAGCCAGCCCCAAATCAACTTCAGAAAGGAACCCCTAGAAATCATTCAAAAATATAAATATTTTGGTCTACCAGACTTGGATACAGCAAATCTGACCATTATTGCATTTTTCTTAAAGGAAATACTAGAGACCTAAATCCTCTTACTGTTTAATCTAGATGAATCATCCAATGTCCTAGATGTGTACGTCCTCCAAATGAATATGAATTTTATCATTTAGAGCTGGCAAAGCTCTGCTCAAAATTCGAATGTAATTCCATTTTTGCTTGGCACCCTGTTCTCATTGTGGCTTGGGAGGTCCGCACCAACCATGTATGGATTCTTTATCATCATGGTCTAGCAGTATTCACAGCAGTTTCGTGGATATATTTTGTGGGTATGTGTGTGCGAAACAACAGTCAGACACACTTATCCTGTGTCGTCTTTGAATTACTTGTATGCCTAAAATCTCCTCTCTCGTGACATGCATGAGACATGCATGAGAAAGCTTAATGAGAAATTAGCTGAAATGCAAAGGCTAATGCTTCAATCTGAATTTGGTTGTTAGGAGGATATTTGTCTTGGAGAGTTGCCTCAAAAAACACTGCTCGAGGCACCTCATAACACAAACTCCTATCGGCTTAGGCTTAAAGTGAAGGCCCGAGGAGTATCTATTAAGCCAAAAATCGTCCCAAGAGTGAAGGCCCGAGGAGTATCTATTAAGCCAAAAATCGTCCCAAGAGTGAAGGCCCGAGGAGTATCTATTTAGCCAAAAATCGTCCCAGACGAGCACCGGACTCAGCCCTTTTTTACCTCAGCGAGAACGGAACCTGGTGAATATACTCCACTGACCTTGCCAGTGAATCAAGGCCTGCTGGAATCTTTTGGGAGGGTATAGAGTTTTAACTCTCTCTTAAGACTCAGACTCATCAATAATCATATTGAATGCCATATTGGGCTATTTAAAATCCCGTTTGCCAAACAATACTGTCAACTAGAGGTTAGTTGCTGATAGTTGCAAATTCAAATGGGTCATGCCACTTCATCCCAAATCTAATCATACTGACCAAAACACTCTACAAAACAAAACAATGATAGAAATAAAATTTTGAACGGCACCTGCCTCTGTTAAATTTCTCATGAGAGACATTAAACAAAAATTGACAAATTTATCACAGTTATTTCGTTCACAATCGCAAATATACCTGTTCTATCATCTTGTTTTTGAGCACTTTCTCTTTGTCCAGCACCTTGATGGCTACACTCTCGCCAGTCTCTGAATTCCTGCCATATTTGACCTTGGCAAAAGTGCCCTCCCCAAGGGTACGCCCCACCTCATATTTGCCCACTCGGGCTTTCAGACTCTGCACACTCATAACTCTGATACCCCCACTTCAGATCCAACCTTCCCAATACACCACACACCTATTCGTCAGGCCTGTTAAAGACCTTTACTCATCATGTCTACAAATTCAATCGAATCCCCATCAATCAAGTCTGTGAATCAGAAAACAGAAATCAGAACTCAGCAGTATCGGGATTACCTACAGCCCAGAGCAGACAGCAGTCTCGTGATTGCCACAGACCTGCAATTGGCTTAAGAGAAATACAGTTCTGAACAGACGCAACAGCTGTCCGAACAGGAAATTGATAGAACAAGAATGGACCCACTCCACTGAAGGCTAATCCAAGACAACCCAATGTGGTCAGATTCGACTCCGATCGAGTAATGCTTCCGGCTATCTTTCGATTGGTTCTTGTGCCCCCTCTGTGATTCATTTAATAGCAAATTTATACAAGAGGCTCGGTGGCACTGGCTCCCACACGCAATCAACACGTAATTCTCGATGGAAATCCGAGATGTGTCATTTTTTTGAAATTTTACAATGAACAAATCGTGAAGGAGGATGACAAATATTTCACAAAAATGAATCGAACTGGTGAAGAAAATTCCTTCTAGACATTGTTAGTTGGAAAAGGTGAAGAAAAATTCCCTTCTAAACATTGTTAATTGGAAAAAGTTTCCGAATTGATATTCATTGTTCAATGCTAAATGTTCGCAGGGATTTGCATGATTCCCGAGGAGGAGTTGATATTGTGGTGAGAATCCAATGCCACTTCGGAGAAAATAACAAAGATGTCATTGAGTTTTGATTGATTACAGAAATTGACGTTGTGATATTCTCTTAAGCAAAGTACAATTTCTCCATCCATAAAGCTTTTTTAACTTTTAGTTAACACAAAAATATTCAACTTGGTAAATGGAGATATTTTCTTAGAATTATTTTTTTTTTTTTATAATTGTTTGTTTTTTAGAATTTTTTTTGAAAGTGAAGGTAAATATATATTTTTACTTTTTTGTATGTAAAAATTCTTAAAAAAAACACTTATTCTTAATTATTAAATATAGTTAAACTCTATTCAATCAAAATCAAAATCAAAAAGACTTTTCTTTAATACTATTTTAATTTATTAGTTAAAATATTGATTAAAATTAAATAAAATTATAATAATATTTATTATATTAATTAAAGTTAAATATAATTATAATAATAATAAATAATTTTTTATTAATATATTTTATTAAACTAAACAATTTAAAAATAATACTATCTTTATTAAGTAACATTAAAATTAAATAAAATTATAATAATAAATAAAATTTAATCTCTAATATCATTTACTAGATATTTATGAAGTTACATTATTGATGATAGATAAGTACCATTAAAATTAAATAAAATTATAATAATTGACAAAATTTAATCTCTAATATCATTTATTAGATATTGATGAAGTTACATTATTGATGATTCGAGATGTGGAATCGAAACAAAATATGAACCCTAATACCAAGTTCCAACCACCGCAGAAATCTCAAAGCTGAAAGTAACATTAAGTTAAACAAACTCATGATGAAGATTAAAGATCCTAATCTCGAAATGTTGATCAGTACATATTAAAGTTAAATATTAATTAGAAAATAAGGGCATTCCGGAAAAAGTGGATGGCTTTATTCTGATGGCGAAACAGTACACAGTGAGAATTGTATAAAATTTAATAATTAAATAAAAAAATTGGTCTGGATAATAGTGATCGTGAATGAGTGTCTCTTTATCCGCGTGGAATCATATAAAATAATATTATTTTATTAGTATCATAAATTAAAAATTCCACTAGTTAGAACACAAGACAAAAGATGTTACAATAAAATTTGTATACAAAAACTATAAGGTTAGTATAAAGCACAACAATTACATAGAGATGCGTTTACACTTTTGGCACAATTGCTATGTGTGAGTGGGGATATATATAGTTTTCATTTGTTTGGATTCATATTGTAATATTTCCAAGTGCTATAGTTTATTAACTATAAACTAAATTGGCAATGTGTTTAAGTTAGGTTATTGGATCGAGGTGGTAGGTAGTTAAGTTATTGGGTGGTTGGTGATTAAGTTAATTTTTTGTTTTGGATTATTTTAAATTTCTTAATATTGAGTATACAAGTTAAGTTGAGTTTAAGTTAGGTTATTGGATCCAAGTGGTAGGTAGTTAAGTTATTGGGTAGTTGGTGATTAAGTTAATTTTTAGTTTTGGATTATTGTAAGTTTCTTAATATTGAGTATACAAGTTAAGTTGGTTAGGGTGGTTGATAGTTGAGTTATTATGGTAGCTAATTATTGAGTTAATCCCTAGTTTTTTATCACAATAGTTTTTTAATTCCTAGAGTGCAAGCCATCATTGGATCCACGTGAAGAGGGTTGAGTTATTGTAATTTTGGGTGATTGAATTAATTTCTAGTTCTAGATCCCCTCAAGTTTTTTTGGGCTCTAGAGTTTCAAATATATGTTGGTTCATATTTGTAGAGAGTTGTAAAGGTGGTGTTGCTCTGCACTTGTTGTAACTAATTTCATAAGGTGAGGGGACAATATGGAAAATCTTGAGAGAAAAGGGCGTTTTCATCTCGTGCAATTTGTTCTCGGTAGTAAGTGGATTGTGGAGTCTCTCACCTAATTTGTTCTCGGTAGTAAGTGGATTGTGGAGTCTCTCGCATGGTGGTGAATGGTACATCATTGTTGGGTATGCTCTTCTATGTGTTTATGTCACGGCATGGACATAATGAAAGTGAATGTGGAGTGGTTGCGCATTGTGTATGTGTTTGTTACAAACTTTGGGGGTTATGGTTTTGGCCCCTAAAATTACTTGCAGTTGAATGCATTATATGTGTGTTTAAACTTTGGGAGTTTGGGTATTAGGCCTTGAATTATCTGGATGGATTCACAAATCCATAAGCTCTTGTGTTATTCTATTCTTAAATAGTATCATACTTAATTTTATCCTCAGAGCTACCATTTGCACTAAAATCCAATGTTGTGAGTTGGAGTTGGTGTGAAGGGTGGTGGGTGATGCTACCTTGAAAGCTCTTACTACTCTATCTTTATGCATTGTTATACTTGGTTCTATCCTCATAGCTAACAGTGTTTTAGATAAAAGTGATTCTCGTGGCATGGAGTCTTTCCCCATGTAGTAATGACTCTCTTAGTAAGTTGTCAACTAGCTTTACTTTCAACCAATATATAATTCTATATTGTTTTCTTTTATTGCTTGCAATAAAGCATTATCAAAAGATAGAATTATTTGTTGGAAGAGCATGTGCTCATCTTCAAAAGGTTGTTTGCATATGGTCACTGGAATGGACATTTTGAAAAGAATTTGTGTTTGCATAATGTTTGCCTCTTTTTATGATGGTGGTGGTGGTGGTTGTTATTAACATCCAATAAGACCAACTTTGGTATATTGGACTTTAAGGAAAAAAAAAGTTAAGAAAGTACTTGGATTTCTTTAGAATTTCATTTATGTGCTCAAAAAGCTTCAAAGAGAAACATTCCTAAGTCACTATAGTTATGCTCAGTTAAAGGTTAAGAAGGTCATTACTATAACAAATATTTTGAAATTGAGATATAATGTGGGTGTACGCAGGACAATCCAAAAGGAAGTGTTTTTCATCGCGAGCCTTCTTATTCTCACAAAGATGACAAATTCCATCTACCCACAATGTTTTAGGAATTGTCCAAAGCCCAACTTCAATATGGAGCTCATGAGAGTTCGTTCTTATTTTAGCAATGTTAATTTTCTTCCTTATGCTAGTTAAAACAAAGAGATATTGTTGATATTCAAGACTGGGGTTAATCACCTCCTTGTAGTATCTTAATTTTCTCTTATCCTCTAATCCTTTATCGCACCACGAATTCTTCTTAAAATTAGATGTAATAATAGTTTTATGGCATTGATATTCTGCAAAGTAACATCTTCCTTAATACCCCGATGATCTAGCCAAGAGTTGAGATCTTTGTGCCAACCCCGCTTGAGTTGCAAATGGTTAGATGAGAATTTAGAGCAATCTTAGGAATCCTCTTGACATCCATGTCAAATACCTTGTGCTTATGCATTAGGTATCTAGTCATAGTTATGCTCTCAATGGGGGATAAACATGCTTCTATGCGGAGGATATGATAGGGTGCATTGCTTTTAATTTTAAAATTATATAGTTAAATAGAATATTTTACTTTGAAGGTTAATTTTCATGCATAGTTTTGGGTTTCTTTTGAACTTCCAAATTGTGCTATGGGTAGGTGAACAGGTTTGGGGTTAGCTATACCTCATTGCTCCTATCACGGGTGCATGGATAGATGGCATAATTGTCATGTGATTGAAGTTACATCTTGGGGAGTAGGTGAAAACCTTGGGCTTGTTTCCTTCATGGGGTTCATTTCATTTCCAATCTTCACTAATAACTCCAATTTGAAAAGAAACAACATATGATGGCATTGTGGTTTTGGTTTGGTTTGATCGTTAAAAGATCTTGCTAGTTTTTATTTATTGAAATTTTGAAGCACATTTTTTTAAATTTGGCAATCTAGAAATATCTTATTCATCTGTATGCCTCTTTTTCAACGACAACTCTAATGATGTGTAATTTTAGAGTGTGGGGTTAGCCCAAAAAACATCATGCATATCGTGGTTGAATATATAGATAGCATCAATTTTGTGTGGGTTAAGTTGCATGAGGAATAGGTGAACCTGCTTGGATTTTTTTCCTCTTAGGGTTTGTTTCATTCCCATTTCTTATTGTCAACTCTAACTCGAAAAGAAACAACATATAATAATACCATGGTTTTAACTTACCATAATCTACACTTCTCCCTTTTTATTTTTCTTTATTATCGGTGATTTGGGTCCTCGGGTCGAGAATTGTCCATACTTGCTTGCTTCCCTTATAATGCCCCATTTAGAAAAATAGATTATAATTATAGGTACATAATAATATACATTTAAAATAGATGCATATAGGCCACTATTCATAAAAAAGAGAAATAATTATGTTCATAATTAATATTAAAAAGGGATACATTAAGCTAAGAGGGGAATGTGTGCATGGATGATGAGTGTCATCCATGCAAATAAACCATGTTTTTTAATAATGAGTAAAAGGGGTTTATAAGGGGGGGAGGAGGACGACATAGAGTTTTTCTTCTCTTCCTTTGGGCTTCAGTTTTGTTAGTTAGATAATTGCATGAGATAGGTCTACTGATGATTATGTGATGGGGATGTCCTGCAGGTGAGGAGGAGGTGTTGAGCAGGAAAAGAGTAAGAATCTAGTCAAGTTGATTGTGAAGGAGGTAAGGAAATTTCATTTGGCATAGTTTTATTAATTAAAAGCTCACGAGCTCTCAGTCTTTGACTAAGGGGTAGATTGGGTGGAGAGTTGTCCCCCACTAAGTGTTGCCCATTACTCATGTTGTTTTTGGAGCTAGTGGTTGAGTTGATGACTCCATTGAGGTAAGTATCATATGAATTCTACTTCAATATAGGTATGCATTAACCCTAGTTATGTATGTGGATTCAATTACTAGTTGTTGGATTTTGGTTAAATGTAAATGAACCTTAATATAGACATTATATTTGCTATAAAATAGATTTTTCTGGTAAAATAAATGATTTATCATGTCAATTTTTATTTATGGGTATTTTATATAATTAAAAACTATAAAATCTTAGTTAAGTGTCACATCTAGTATAAGAGTAAGGTTTCAATTCTATGTGACCTTAAGGATGAATAGTTCTAAGATATAGAGATGAATTTGTTCTTTGAGTTATAGGATGGCCCAATTCGCTAATAGATATATAAAGAGAATGCTTTGAGTCTGCAAGACATACACCAAAGCCATAATGGTATTTGGAATAGATGGTAATGTGTTGGGTTTGGTCGATGTTTTGGGCATGTTAATAATGGTACCTAATTTTATTGGGGTTGATATAGTCATAATAGACCAATCCATTTTAGAGATGTTGGGAAAATATATGCTATTGATAAGCCTTATCCTTGACTCAATCAAGAGTTATTCCCTTGCAGATGATGGGAGATTCAACATTGAGCTTGTTAATATTTGTTATGCCTAATATGGTTATTGCATCTACTATGACAAAATTACCACAAGAAAGGTGAGCCAAGGGAAGACCACAGAGTTGTTTGATATGGGTAGATCATTGTTTCAATCTAATCAAGTCTTCTGTTCACAAGTGATAGGGTTTATTCCTTTTCTTATTTTATTATATGGGGAAGAGTGCTATGGGAATTTTCTTATCATTTGATAGCTTAATTGGTGATGGAAATGATGAAGTAAAGGTGAGGATATTTGAAAGTTTTCTTGATAGTGTTTAATGTTTCCATACAGCTTGGGCGATAAGGTGCATTGTTAAGGAACTCCTTGTGATGTCAAAGGTTCAAACCTTGATTAGCCCTATATGTTGTGTGTGGGATGGCATGGGTACACCTAGGGGTATAGTGTTAGCGAATTGAAATCAACCCCATGTCACGTGAGTACGAGCTCATCCCCAGTTGTTGATTCTCCTAGTTAAAAAAAATTGTTTCCATATGGTCGGCCTATTTTTTTGTATAGTTGTATTTTCCTTCAGATTCTACACAAATGCATGTTATATTTTTAACATTTAAGCTATATGGTCTTAGGATCTTATTTGAGAGAATAACAAGCAAAGCAATCAATCACAAGAGACAATGAACACGAAGATTTTCCTCGAGGAAACCATAAAGGACAAAACCCTGCAACTTCCTCAGAGATAGAATCAACACCAAAAGTAAAACCCAAAGATATAAAGATGATCTCCCGATAGCAATAGCCTCTCTCTCTCTTGTCCCAACTTCTTATTTCTCTCTCAATTATGCGCTACAACTGAGTGTGAGTGAATGTGTGTTAAATAAAGAGGCTCCCTCTCTATTTATACTAATTCTCGACTTGACAATAAATCACTAGGGCCGACTTCTCTAGGAGAGTTTAATAACCCTTGGTCCCCACAACTGCGAGGACTTTAACCCTTGATCAATAAGGAGGATTACATTCTATGACTATACATGACTTGTTTACATTATTGAATCTCCCGATAGGAACATCGGGGCATGACATGGCTCAATTACATTACAGATACTTCCCGATAGAAACATCGGGGTACAATACATAAGACATACAAGTGAATACATTCCGAAGTTACACATACATCAACACTCCCTCTTAACTAGGAAGGTATTGTCTCGACACAATTTATCATCACAAGTCTTCTTCTCTGGATCAAGTCTAGATCATCTGTATCATCATCAAGTCATCTTCATCAAGTCTGGATCATCACTGGATCATCATCAAGTCTAGATCATCACTGGATCTGGATCATCATCAAGTTTGGATCATCACTTGATCTGTATCATCACTAGATCATCATCAATTCTAGATCATCACTTGATCTGAATCATCACTAGATCATCATCGAGTCTGGATCATTACTTGATCTGGATCATCACTGTTGGATCATCACAGGGTCATCATCACTAGTGCTATCTCTCAATTCTACTCATCACATGAAGTTCTACAGAGCCATCCCTTTTTCATGTTGGTTATAGTTCTAGCCTCCATGTAGGTCTGCATCATCTTTAGCACTTATATCTGACCATGGAATGAACCATGTCAGAAAGGCCCGCCCAGCACTTACATCTGACCATGTGAGGAACACATCCATCATCATGTCAGAAAGGCACGCCCAGCACTCACATCTGACCATGGGAGGAAAGCATCCAAAACCCATGTCAGAAAGGCCCAGCACTCACATTTGACCTCATCTTGTTAGAAAGGCTCTACACTTACATCCGACCTCATCTTGCCAGAAAGGCTCTGCACTTACATCTGACCTCATCTTATTAGAAAGGCTCTGCACTTACATCCAATCATGTGGGAACACATCCCACAATCACATCAAAATGGCTCTACACTTATTTCTGATCATGTGGGAACACATCCTGAAATCACATTAGAATGGGTTTGCACTTATATCTGATCATGTGGGAACACATCCTGCAATCACATCAGAATGGCTATGCACTGATCATGTGAAAACACATCCCACAATCACATCAAAATGTCTCTGCACTGATCATGTGGGAACACATCCCACAATCACATCAGAATATCTCTGCACTGATCATGTGGTAACACATCCCACAATCACATAAGAATATCTTTGCACTTACATCTAATCATGTGAAGGTCAGCCTTCCACCATGTCAGAAAGGCTAACGGACTCATCAATTCCCTTTGGAGGGAACCTCGATCTGGAGAACACCAAGCTTCTCCCTGAAGTGCTCAAACTTCACTCTAGCTAATGGCTTGGTCATCACATCAACTATTTTCTCGTTCATCACAACATACCAGAGCTTCACTACTCCTCTTTGCACCATATCCCTGATATAGTGATATTTGATCTCAATATGCTTCGACTTGTCATGGAACACTAGGTTCTCCAATAGCTTCACACAACTCTGGTTGTCACAATATATACAAGTAGCATCCAATTGGAGATCAAATAAGTCAGACAGTAGCTTTCTCAGCCACACCGCCTCACAACTAGCCGAACAAGCTGCAATATACTCTACTTCGACTGTACTTAGTGCCACACAGGATTGCTTCCTGCTAAACCAGGAGATCACACCTGATCCCATACTAAAGTAACACCCTAAAGTGCTATTCCTATCAATGGCACTGCTTGCCCAATCCGAATCCACATAACCTTCCAAGTCATTATTCTGATTCACCTTATGCTTGAGCCCATAATCAACTGTACCCTTCAGGCACCTCAGAATATGCTTTGCAACAATCAAGTGAACATGTCTCGGATCTGTCAGAAACTGGCTCAATGTGTTCACAGCAAAGAAAATATCTGGTCTCGTATTTGTCAGGTACATCAAGGACCCAATCATCTGACGATAAATTGTAGCATCAACTGACTCGGATGAAGCATCACTCAATAGCTTTAGGTTTGATGCCATAGGTGTGGTCATGGCCTTGTAGTCCATCATCCCGAACCTCTTCAAGATCTCTACTGCATACTTCCCTTGTCCCAAGGAGATTCCATCTGCATTCTGCCACACCTCCATGCCTACAAAGTAATGCATCATACCCAAGTCCTTCATTTCGAACTCGACAGCAAGCTTCCTCTTCATATTAGCAATCAACCCATCATCACCTGTTACAAACAAGCCATCTACATATAGTAGGAGTATCACTGGTTTTCCTTCTTCAACCTTGTAATAAAGGTTGGAATCCGCTTTACTCTTGGTAAAGCCCAAACTAGATAGGAAGCTATCAATTCTGTCGTACCATGGCCTAGGTTCTTGTTTCAAGTCATACAGGGCTTTCTTCAATTTACACACATGAGTCTTCCTATCATGTGTCTCAAAACCAAGTGGCTGCTCCACATATACTTCTTCTTCTACTACACCATTCAAGAAAGCTGTCTTGACATCCATTTGGTGTACTTTCCATTTCATTACTGCAGCTAAAGCAAGTACTGATCTGATGGAATGATATCTGGCCACAGGTGCAAAATTTTATTCATAATCTATTCCTTCTTTTTGGGAGAAGCCATGAGCCACAAATCTTGCTTTATATTTCTCTATGCTACCATATGCAGCATGCTTTATCTTATAGATCCATTTGGAAGTCACAACAGACTTCCCCTCTGGTCTTGGGACAACATCCCAAACATCATTCTTCATGATCGACTGATACTCCTCGATCATAGCATCCTTCCATTCTTTCTTTTATGTTGCTTCTTCATAGTTGGAAGGTTCTTTATCGATGATGTCACATAATAGTACTACATAGTCGTAGCATGACCTAGTTCTTTTCCTTTCTCTGTGCACTTTTTTTGGAGCTCCATATCTCTCTTCACCTTAGACAGCCTCTCGTACCCATGCATGTTTCCTCTTGTGAGGATTCCTCTCTTGGGGTGGATCTACAGATTCTTGAGGTTCTTCTATTTCTCAATCTTCTTCTGGAATTGCTTCGTCCATGGTTGTGTCTCAGATCTTGGGTATTTCAGTTTCTTCAGGATCTTCAACTAGTCTCTTCCTGGATTTGTTGTAAGTTGTGTCTTCATAAAATGTTACATCTCTGCTGATGTCGATCTTCTTAAATCCTGGAAAGCATATTCTGTAAGCCTTCAAGATTTCAGAGTACCCCACAACTATACCCTTCCTTCCTGAAGGATCTAACTTTGTCCTCTTTTCTTCTGGAGTGTGAATGTATATTGGAAAACCAAATATTCTGAGATGACTGACTTTTGGTTTCTTGCCGAAAAACACTTCTTCAGGTGTCTTGCTCGAGTACTCTATGTGGAGTACGGTTTTGCACATACACAACTGTTCTAATAGCTTCTACCCATAGATGCATGGGAAGATCTTGAACATGAATCATTGCCCTTACAACTTCCATGATCATTCTATTCTTCCTTTCTACAACCCCATTCTGTTGTGGATTATATGGAGTGGTCAAGTCCCTCTCAATCCCTGAATCTCTGCATAATTCCTTGAATTCATTTGATGTGAATTCTCCACCATTGTCTGATTGAAAAATATTGATCTTCTTCTTTGTGTAGTTTTCGATCAAGGCTTTAAATTCATTGAACTTGTTGAATACTTCATCTTTGTTCTTCATGAAGTATATCCATGTCTTCCTAGAAAAATCATCAATGAAAGAAACATAGTATACATACCCACTTAATGAACTGGATGACATTGGACCGCATACATCAGAGTGAATGATTTCCAAGATTCCTTTAGCTTTGCTTTCACTACTTGGAAATGTCTTCTTTGTGTTCTTTCCTTTCACCCATCCCTTGCATACTCCTTCATGTTTTTCTTGTATTTCTGGAAGACCTTCAACAACTTTACTTGCAAGTGGTAGCGCCCTATAGTGCACATGTGCAAGCCTTCTATGCCAAAGTTCAATTGGTTCTACTGAGTCATGAACCAAAGCTTGTTCTGGTTGGCCCTTTAATTTGTATAGTCCTCCCTCTTGTTATCCAATTACTACTGCATCATCAATAGTCTTTCATTTTGGCCACATGATGACTTGGCCATTTATAAATGCAACTCTTATGCCTTTTGCATCTAATGCAGAGATGGAGAGAAGGTTCTTCTTTAGTCCTGGTGCAAATAGGACATCCTTCATTTTCATAGACTTTCCAGAGTCTAATTTGTAGGAGGATTCTCCACTACCTTTTATTGGATATTGGTAGTCATCCCCAAGTTTCACCTTGTGGGGTGATTCATGTTTTGATAGTTTCACAAAGGATTCCTTAAATCTCGTCATGTGTTTGGAAGCCCCACTGTCAATAAGCCAATCATTGCTTCCATGTGTTATGGTTCCCGTGAGAGCGGAAATCAAAACATATTCTTCATCACTTGAAGAATCACTTTCTTGTTTGATTCTCTTCTTGGAAGGCTCATAATATTCTGCAACATGAGCATGTTGTCTTTTCTTGTTTCCCTTTCTTTTGTGAGATCTATCTTTTTTTCTAGGAAAATCTATTGCAAGATGTCCTCTTTCATCACATGTATAGCAAATGAACTTAGAGAAATCTTTATTAGATTTTCTAGTGTTTTTCTTCTGGCGAGAGTGCTTACCTCTGTGATGGTCTATTCTGCTTTTCTTGGATTGTATTGTGAGAGCTTGATCTTCACTTCCCATCTTTTCTTATCAAGCTAATATTTGAGCTTCTTCTTGTGAGAATTCCTCCCACAGTCTGCTAAACTTGACTAACTTCTTTCTGGCACAGATCCCTTGAATGAAAGAGTCCCATGCCCTAGGAGACCATTCAAGGTGGGCATCACAATCTCTGCATTCCCTACTTCTTCATCTACAGCTTCAAGTTGTTCTTTGATCTGAGAGACCCTTGTAAAGTAAGACTGGATGATCTCCGCATTCTGGATCTTTACATTCTTCAATTGGTTTCTCATAGTCATCTTCCGGTTTATGTTCTTCCCTTCAAATAACTTGGTCAGGGCATCAAACATCTCTTTAGGTGTCTTTAGAGAGGACACTTGAGGTATGAGATGATCCTTGATTGAATCAGCAATAATCCTCTTAGCCATGACCAATTTCTTTTTATGTAAGGCCTTAGCCTCATCTCCATCTGGAACTGGAACCTCTTCATTGATGTAAGAGTCCAACTCATTTTCTTCTAGGACCAAGGAGATCCTATACTTCCAAGCTCGGAAGGTATTATCTCCCTCAAGCTTTTCATCAAGCTTGGTATGATGAGACATCTTAACATAGAACCTCAAATGGAAATGAAAAAGATTTAGATCTTACGAGGTTAATATGTTGGAATTGGATCTGGAGCTGAATTTCTGCAGAGCTAGTTTTCTGGTTCAAGAGCAGATTTAGGGTTTGACTTTCTCAGAGTTCTACCCCACCAAAAAATTTGATCTTGATCTCTAAACTTTGATTTTGGGGAGGAGATCAATCCAGGCCTGGGCTCACTCAAAAATTCCACTTCTGTGGAAATCCCTAATTGCCGGTAGTAGTGTCGGGTCAAAAACATAAAAAGCTCAGAATCATATTTTGCTTCGATAGAAAGATGTGCCCTAGAGAGGAGAGTCAACCTAGCCTTCTTTTGCTGAAAATCTGTGGAGAGAGATCCAAAAAGTAGGAAGCCCTAGCTTCAACAGCTGCACATTGTCTTCTTCTCAGGTTAGCTCTGATACCATGTTAGATTTTTAACATTTAACCTATATGATCTTAGGATCTTATTTGAGAGAATAATAAGCACAACAATCAATCACAAGAGACAATGAACAGAAATATTTTCCTTAGGGAAACCATAAAGGAGAAAATCCCGCAACTTCCTCAGAGATGGAATCAACACCAAAAGCAAAACCCAAATATATAAAGATGATCTCCAGACATCAATAGTCTCTCTCTCTCTTGTCCCAACTTCTTCTTTCTCTCTCAGTTATGCGCTACAACTGAGTGTGAGTGAATGTGTGTTAAATAGAGAGGCTCCCTCTCTATTTATACTAATTCTCGACTTGAAAATAACTCACTAGGGCCGAATTCTCTAGGAGAGTCTAATAACCCTAGGGCCCCATAACTGCGGGGACTTTAACCCTTGATCAATAATGAGGGTTACACTCTATGACTATACATGACTTGTTTACATTATTGAATCTCCCAATAGAAACATCGGGGCATGGCATGACTCAATTACATTACAAATACTTCCCGATAGAAACATCGGGGTACAATACATAAGACATACAAGTGAATACATTCTGAAGTTACAAATACATCAACAATGCACTGCTTATTTATTTCTTTAATTATTATTCGTTTCCCATGTTTTGTGTTTGTATGCATCTTTGTTTTGGCTTTCTTTGTTTGAAAAATATGTGGTTTATGTTTAAAATTTAAGGTGGAAAAATGGTTTGTTGTAAAATTATGCGACTTCTACTGAATTTAGAGTCGGTACAAGATGTTAATTTGTAAAATGCGACATTTCTATTAGATTTTTTCTCTTAAAATTTCTTATGGAAATAAATTTTCAAGGAAACCATGTTGTTTCTTTTAGATTTTATTTCATTTCTCTGCTTAATTTTTCTTGTATAGATGTTTCTCATGACGCCCCATAGTTTCTTTTAAATTTTAACCTTGATGATTGTTATTTTGTGAAATGCAACATCTCTACTTGATTTCACAGTTTCTCTTAAAGCTAGGTCTTGATAGTTGGTCTTATATGAAATCCAACATTTGTATTTATTTTTTCTTAAGGAGAGATGTTTCTAAACATAACCGCTTCTCTTAAATATTAGCCTTAACCGCTAGAATTTTATGAAACAAGCAATTTGTAATGGTCTGGATAGTTGGTTTTCTAACAATGAATGGTTTATATCTAACTTTGTGTAGGTATAGTTGATTCATTTCTATTGTTTTGATGAAACAAATGGTTTCTCCAAGGGATTTGATCCCATAATGATTTTCCTTTTGCAAATGTGGTGTACTATCCATATCCACTGGATTGTCTGGTATATATTTATGCATGTAAGGAATATAGGACTTTCTTGTAGTCTCCATATTAACTTTCATCTCCTTATTGTCAAAATCAACTAATGTTTCCAAACATGGCACAAGTAACACTAAAGTAAAGATTATGAAAAAAAGCGCAAAACTAGGCTTGGTATTCTCTATTGCAAACACAATATGATATAAAATACTGCCAAAAGGTTTAACACAGAGGGATGATATTTCTTACGGTGGTTTATCCATCTCCAAAAAAAACATTTATGTACATATGCATACCGTTCTTAATCAACTTTTATGTACATATGCATACCTTTCTTAAGAAAGTACTTTGATTGCTTTAGAATTTCATTTATGTGCTCGAAAAGCTTGAAGAGAAGCATTCCTAAGTCACTATAGTTTTGCTCAGTTAAAAGGTTATGAAGGTCATTATTGTAACAAATACTTTGAAATTGAGATCTAATGTGGGTGTACACAAGACAATCCAAAAGGAAGTGTTTTTCATCACCAACCTTCTTATTCTCACAAAGATGACAAATTCCATCTACCCACAATGTTTTAGGAATTGTTCAAAGCCCAACTTCAATATGGAGCTCATGAGAGTTCGTTCTTCTTTTAGCAATGTTAATTTTGTTCCTTATGCTTGTTCAAAAAAAGAGATATTGTTGATATTCAAGATTGGGGTTAATCACCTCCTTGTAGTATCTTAATTTTCTCTTATCCTCTAATCCTATATTGCACCACAGATTCTTCTTAAAATTAGATGTAATAATATTTTTATGTTATTTATATTCTGCAAAGTAACCTCTTCCTTGATACCCTGATGATTTAGCCAGTAGTTGACATCTTTGTGCCAACCTCGCTTGAGTTGTAAATGGTTAGATGAGAATTTAGAGAAATCTTAGGAATCCTCTTGTCATCCATGTCAAAAATATTTATGTACATATGCATACCATTTACAAGTTTATTTGGGCTTTAGAGTTTCAAATATATGTTGGTTGATATTTCTAGAGAGTTGTAAAGGTGGTATTGCTATACACTTGTTGTAACTAGTTTCATAAGGTGAGGGGGCAATGTGGAAAATATTGAGAAAAAAGGGTGTTTTCATCTCATGCAATTTGTTCTCGGCAGTAAGTGGATTGTGGAGTCTCTCACCCGATGATGAATGGTACATCATTGTTGGGTATGTTCTTCTCTTTGTTTATGTCACAACATGCACATATAAGAAAAGTGAATGTGGAGTGGTTGGGCATCGTGTATGTGTTTGTTACAAAATTTGGGGGTTATGATTTTGGGCCCTAAAAGTACTTGCAACTAAATGCATTGTATGTGTGTTTAAAATTTGGGAGTTTGGGTATTAGGCCTTGAACTATTTGGATGGATTCACAAATCCATAAGCTCTTATAATATTATATTCTTAAACAATATCATACTTAATTTTATCCTCAGAGCTACCATTTGCACTAAAATCCAATCTTGTGATTTGGAGTTGGTATGAAGGGTAGTGGGTGTTGCTACCTTGAAATTTCTTACTACTGTATCATTATGCATTGTTATACTTGGTTCTACCCTCGAATCTAACATTGTCTTAGCTAAAAGTGATTCTCGTGGCATGGAGTCTTTCCCCATGTAGTAGTGACTCTCTTAGCAAGTTGTCAACTAGCTTTACTTTCAACCAATGTATAAGTCTATATTGTTTTCTTTTCTTGCTTTCAATAAAGAATTGTCAAAAGATAGAATTATCTGTTTGAAGAGCTTGTGCTTATCTTCAAAAGGTTGTTTGCATATGGTTGCTGGAATGGACATTTTGAAAAGAATTTGTGTTTGCATAATGTTTGGCTCTTTTTATGTTGATGGTGGTGGTGGTTGTTATTAACATCTATTGAGACCAACTTTGGTATATTGGACCTTAAGAAAAAAAAAGAGTTAAGGAAGTACTTTGATTGCTTTAGAATTTCATTTATGTGCTCGAAAAGCTTGAAGAGAAGCATTCCTAAGTCACTATAGTTTTGTTCAATTAAAAGGTTATGAAGGTCATTTTTGTAAAAAACATTTTGAAATTGAGATCTAATTTGGGTGTACACAGGACAATCCAAAAGGAAGTGTTTCTCATCTCCAACCTTCTTATTCTCACAAAGATGACAAATTCCACTACCCAGAATGTTTTAGGAATTGTCCAAATCCCAACTTCACTATGGATCTCATGAGTTCGTTCTTATATTAGCAATGTTCATTTTCTTCCTTATGCTAGTTAAAACAAAGAGATATCGTTGATATTCAAGATTGTGGTTAATTACCTCCTTATAGTATCTTAATTTTCTCTTATCCTCTACCTCACATACATAAACTTTAAACAAGTACCACAGACTCCAAATAATATATCAGAGGCTCTTCCATAGCTGATTGGAAATATATTTTTGTCATCTAGAATGGGTATTTTTTGGTTTTTAATTTACCTTCCTGGTTTGTTATAAATGCTTGTTTGAAGCAACATATGTCTATACACAATGCAACTTCACGTACAACAACTTCAAACAAGTACCAAGGACTCCAAATAACATATAAGAGGATCTATCATAGCTCATTGGAAATATATTTTTCGTTATCTAAAATGGGCATTTCACGATTTTCCATTTGGATTCTTCGTTTGAGAGATATCGTTGATTGAAGCAACATATGTTTGTAAAAACAATGTGCGCGTGTCCCCTGAGATTCAACAAACATTTTATCATTCCTTGGAACACCAAAGAGAAAGCATGTTATATGTATGGAAATGTCTATTCAATATCTCAAATGGGTCTTCAACGGAATTCAATTTCATCACCTACATCAAAAGCTATGAATGGATTTGCAGCAAGACATCAACTGCACCAAAGACCGCTTTTGGACTTTTATGAAATCCTATTGTAATCATGGTTAAGGGTCAACCACACAAAACCCACAATTATGGTTATGGTTCAACCACACAAAACCCACAATTATGGTTATGGTTCAACCACACAAAACCCACAATTATGGTTATGGTTCAACCACACAAAACCCATGATTATGTGTTGTAATCACAGTTAGGGGTAAACCACACAAAACCCATGGTTAGGGGTCAACCACACAAAACCCATAGTCATGGTCATGGTTATGGGTCAACCACACAAAACCCACGGTTATGGGTTAACCACACAAAACCCTTCTCTTCATTGGCAATTGGAACAATGTAATCATGGGTCTCTTTTCAATATGAAATTATGGGGACCATCATTTTCTAAGGGGGGGAGAATGACCCGAATTTCAGGGGGCATATGGTCTATATTCGGATGTATGAATCATAAAAGCATTAAATGGATATTCCACACTCTTTCATTCATCATAAAAAATTAAATGGAGAGGTTGTACTCTTCTGTCCATGGCATTTGACAACCCATGGTTTTGTTCCAGGATATGGCTTCAAAGAACATTGTACCTCTCTCATCCATGGTATTTGACAACCCATGGTTTTGATCCATGGTATGGCCCCAAGGCACATTGTAATAATGTTATAAAAGGGCTCTATGCATTCTCAAGAAAGCATTCAAGGATTTTTGGCATCCTACATTTATCTTATTCTATTAAGTTGTTAGGTTATTGGTTTTGAGTTCCGTTCTTAGTATAGTTTGCGAGGTGAGGCCCAAAGAACCCTCTTTGAGCCTCACCCCTCCATGTGTCCTATATACTCTATGTTTCTTTGTCTAGGCTATTCACATCTTGGATATCGTTGATGTGTCTTTCTCATAGATGGTCAATTATCCTATCTCTTCTTCTCCTCTCTCGGCATTCAAGCCTCACGGGTCTCAACCCCCAAGATACAGATCATGCATTGCTTCTAAAAACCATTCATGTTTGATATCACCCATAGATTAATGAGTTTGTTGGTTTTAAGTAGTGGAGCACCAATAATAATGAGGTCATGAGTAGATAGAAACTCCATCACATAGGAGTGTATCTAGATGATGGTGTGCATGTGCAACCTCGTGATAGTGAAGTGCAACCCCATGATGGTGTTGCATAGGCCCATTACAATAATATGTCTATAAAACAATATACTTCTAAATTTTGTTGTTCAATGGCAGAGGATGCAGCTAAGGATCCTCTATGAAAAGAGGAACACATGGAAACCAATCTAATTTTGTTGAGCACTACACCACATAAATACCATTGCAAATGTATTTTTCTTAATGAACTAATTCAATGACTAATAATTAACTATACACATTTAACCACTTTTTTATTATTATATGCAATGCCCTGACCTTCCAACAACTTAAGTACACAACCATGAGTATTGTGTGCGAGAGGATGCATATCCAATCAACAACATAAGAGGTCCCAAGATACAAAGAATTAGATATGGACGGCCCACTTAAGAAATATGTAGCATCGTATAAGAAAAAAATAAATGATTCCTTATATTGTAAGACATATATATAGTTGGAACTTTTTTTTATGATAAACTTCATTAATATAAAGTATTTAATGATATACATTTTTTTCCAAATCATGCATGAGTATTGTTGATTGCATGGGCAGACCCGAGTTTACTATAATCAATCAACAACACCCCTAGCTCACTGGCCCTTTCGGCGACAGACCGCAAGGCGATCTGAAGTCTCACCCGAAGTGAATCTAATGGGTTGGCCAAGACTCAAGTGTCTTGGACCAGGTTCTGCGCATCCTACTTCTTTCCTCTTACTCCTGCGAGTCACAAGATCAACTATATCAACGCATCGCACGTCCCCTTCTACTCGCAGCACTTTTAGCCGTGCGACTCTTACCTATGCGCAAGTCGCACGGTTTCTTCCCACGTCGCACAACTTCCACTTACTCACAATATTTCCAACCTTATCGCATCTCTGCGCACCGCGGGACACCCAACCTCTCCTCAACACTAAGCCCTCAGCTCGCAGTATCGCGCACCGCAGCTCCTCTGCTGGTGCGATATCGCCTCTCTGCGATATCTTACCACTACGACTTTGCACTCTTAGCGTTGACTGTGTCAATGTGCGAAAATCTACTTCCCAGAAGTTATATTGTGATTAAATGGTCATTAGAAACAGACGTAAAGGAGTCTTTAAGCAGCTTACTAAAATACTTCAACTTATCTCTATCTTCCTGCATTACCGTGAACTGAACAATACATACATTCACTTACTGCAACTAACATTATATGCATAATAACCAGTAACAATAAACAAGTACAATCACATTCATGCAACACATAACACGCAGATTTAACGTGGTTCACCCCCAGGATGGGAGCTACGTCCACCAAACTGTGCTTCTATTATATATCTTGAGGGAAGTTAGCACAGTCTGTTGCACCGCATATGCAGCGCGAGATCTCTTCTGGATCTCTGGCCTATTTCTATCTCTGTATTGCCTTTCTTTCAATATATCCTTCCCTCTCTGTTCTCTTTGTGGATGGTTACATACAGACTCAAATGACTCACAGACAAGCTAGGTGTCTGGATTGTTGCAACACAGTCTGTCTGACTGACTCCTGAGTCTACTTCAAAATAAGCAACTGACCAACTAACGACTCATCCTATGAATCAACCAACCAACCCTTTACAATACAAAATACAAGCTTTTATAGGCGGCCCGAAGGTCTCGCCATTACAACACTGTGGGCCTATCCCAACAGTAACCCAAACCCTAATTAGTGACAGTCGGTCCTCTCTGTCCTTGAGGTAGCCGCTTCCCGTCACACCACAGCTCTCTGCAGTCTTCCATGCTTCCCGGCACTGACCATGGGTACTATGCACCGCTTCTCTTTCTGTCCTTCGCCTTCAATGCTTGAGCCTCGTTGCTCCTTCTTCTTTATGAGGGTTGCTAAGCCCTCCTGTCTTCCGTCGCTGCCTTCAATGCAGTGGGTGAGCTCTCCCTTCTCGGCCGCTCGGGTACCGTTGCTCTTCTTTAACTTTCGCATCCCAAAAAGTCACAGTTTCCGGCTCTGCTCTCCAGCTGGAAACGTGCTACGACGTCGTAGCTATGCCTTGTCTTCTTTCGGCCAAAACTATATCTTTCCACCAAAACTAGCAGCTTCTTCTGTAGCTGCGGGACCCTGCTCCAACAGTCCCCTAACACTTACTTGTGGCTTGTCCTCGAGCCACCTGCAACAGGCTTCTCCTGCTGCAACTTATCCTTCGCCTCCTGCGAAGTCTTCTGCAACTTCTGCCGAAGTCTTTTGACTTCGTTCTTCATTACCTCGACACGTTCTCTTGGAATTTCGGTAACTTAGTTCGCTGGGCTCTCTTATCCTTTCTGCCCATAGTCACGGTGTCGCTCTCTTCGCTCTTTCTTCTGTATGAGCGCTCTAGTGTTTGAGAAGTGTTCCACATATATCCTTGCCTTTTTATCTGGGTTAGAACTTTTATCACAAGGAAAATCTGTATCTTCCAGCCTTCTCAAATATTTCCTTCCATCTAGAGCCTCGTGGATGGAGAAGAAGCAACCCATGAACTCCGCTCTGAGAACAAGCCTTTGTCCTCGTTCTGGAAGTCTCCCCTCTACTGGGTTTACAGTCTTCTTCCACTTCTCTTCTCTTCGAAGTGGTCCAGATCCACATGCTGCCTCTGACCCTCAGGTTTCTGTTTCAGTACCTTCGCAATCTTTCGTGCTTTTCTTAGCTGATCAGGTAGGTCAGCGACCTTCTCCCGTTGCTTTCTTTTTCGCATTTTTACCTTTCTCCTAGCGGGAGATTTATTCTCATCAGTCTTCCGCTCTGCTTTCTTATCTTCAGTGGTCGGCTCGGCGTTCTTCTTCTCCTTAGCAGAGACTTTAGTGACAACTTCTACTTCTGGCGCTTGACTCTTCATCCTTAGCGACTGTCTAACTTGTGCTGTACTTAATTTCACATCCCTGGGCGACATCGTCATGGCAGATCTACGGTCACCAGGACCAGGGTCAAAACGTCTCAACATGCCTTCTAGAGGTTCACTTTTAGTCAGAATCCACTTGGCTCAATACTCTGGGCGTGCAGTGGCTTCGAACTCTGGAAGTCACTGTACTCTGCAACTTAATTGGCTCTGCTCAGGGGACACTTAGCACTGCCTTGCATAGTTCTCAAGATTTGGCAACTGTACCCTTCCTCCTTGAAGGATGTCTACTTTTATGCCGAAGGCATACTACCGGACGCAACGGTTATCTTGGGTCACACCCGTTGGTCATCATAATTACCTGGACAGGACCCTACCCGTCATTCTGATCTGTCATAATTGCTGAGATCTGATCACGTGTCCCTCCAAGCGTGCATATACAGGCATCGGTGTCGTCGGGGATTTACCAAATCTGGCAAAATTTATTGAACTGCTGCCAAATCTATGGTAGGGGATACCGGTCATTTCTTCATTAACTACCTGTCAGATAGTGACTTGACTAGCCCACCGTCGGTTGCAAACTGAGTACGTGGCAGGGGGAAATGTCTTACTGCTGCGATGCAACTCCGCATCACCTGCGCAAACAAACAGTGTTAAATATATATATATATATATATATATATATATATTTTTTTTTTGTAGACTCATTCCCAGTGCGATGCCTCCTTTCAACTACACTGGACATCTGCACCGGTGCGGCTGGTTTAAGTTAGGGCTGAGAGGCGAGGTGGCTATCACTATAGAGCTTAAGCCTACTGCTGTTAATCCATGTGGGCAAGAGCTCCCTGTTCAGCTGGCTGAGCTGAACGACACCTCCTTCTGTGACTTGTTGGATCTGATATGGCCCTAGCCAATGTGTCTTAAACTTCCCTGGGAACTTGATGAATTTGCTGTCATAGAGGAGCACTAGGTCTTCGGTCTGGAAAGTCTTATTCTTAATGTGTCTGTCATGCCAAGCTTTTTCTCGGGCCTTCTGCACTTTCTGATGGAATCCGGCGATGAACCTGTCTTCTTCTAAGGCAAGCAGCTGTGCTAGCCTTGCTTCGACTGTGTCTGTATCAGTCATCTCGGTAATCTGAGCGATTCTTAAGCTGGGAAGAATATACTCCATAGGCATAACAGCCTCCTGTCCATATACTAAGCTGAAAGGTGTGTGTCATGTAAGTTTCTTGCATGTGGTTCTATATGCCCATAAGACAATGTTAACTCTGAGGTCCCAATCATTCCTCTGGCTATTACAGATCTTAGTGAGAGCATTTTCTAAAATCTTATTGAAGGCCTCCACTGTACCATTAGCCTGCGGGTGTTAGGGAGTGCTCTTATGGTGCTGGATCTGGAATTCTTCTGTTAATGCCTCAATAGTACTGTTCAAGAAATGTGTGCCTTGATCACTCATCAAAATTACTGGGCATCCAAACCTGCTGATGATGTTTTCAAAAAGGAACTGCGCAGCTGTAACAGCATCACAATTTCTTACTGCCTTGGCCTCTGCCCATCTGGTGAGGTATTCTGTTCCAGTGATAATGTATCTCGCACCAGTGCGCTTTCCTGGTGGGTTGATAGGACCCATGAAATCTATAGCCCATTTGTCGAATGCGCGGAGCGTGACCTGCGGTCGCAGCGGCATTTCATCACGTCACGAGGGTTTTCCTACCCTTTGGCAGATATCGCAGCATCTGCAAAAGTCCTTAGTGTCTTTATGCAGTGTAGGCCGCCACAAGCCTGCCTCTAAGATTTTCTACGCAGTCGGTTTTCCTGCGAAATGTCCTCCTGCGGTTCCTGAATGAGCCTCTTTGATAATAGTGTCTTTCTCGTGCGGCATCACGCATCTGTGCAGAACTTCATCCGGACCTAACTTGTATAGGTGTCCTGCGATGAGGGTGAAGTCTGCTGCCTTGACAACCAACTGCTTCTTTTGCTGCTTAGTAAATTCGTCAGGTGCTACTCCTATGGTGAGGAATTGAATAATGTCGGCATAGTACTCATCTGCAATCTGTATGGAAAACAACGGCGCATCTGGCATATTGTCTTCTAGGTTATTGGGCTCTTCTCCTGAGTCTAACTGCGACAGATGATCCGGTCCTGCATTCAGTCTTCCTGGTTTCACAATGATTTCAAAATCATACTCTTGGAAGAGGAGTAACCATTTGCAGATTCTCCCCCCCAACATTGGTTTATTGACTAGGTACTTTAATGCGGAATGATCAGTAAACATTTTAAACAAGGTGCCCAATAGATAGTGCCTGAACTTCTGCAGTGCATATACCATAGCTAAGCCCTCCCTTTCTGTTGTGGTGTAGTTCTTTTCTGCTAGAATATGCGATGGGATGGTCAAGATCCCCTTCTCCTGGCTGGGTCAAGACGACTCCTAATGCGATGCCAGATGCATCCACATGTACATGGAAAGGCTTAGTCCAGTCCAGAAATACTAGGATGGGTGTTGTAACCATCTTCTCCTTAAGTATGTCTAGACTCTGCTGGCATTCCTCATTCCATAGGAATTTTACATCCTTCTTGAGCAATTTCTCCATCGGCGCTGTAATCTTTGCGTAGCCCTTGATGAACTTTCTGTAGTACCCGGTATGACCAAGTACTGTCCTCAGTTGCTTGACTGAGTTAGGTGTTGGAAGGTTTACAATGATAGCGATCTTGGCGGGATCTACCATCAAGCCTTGTCTGCAAACAATGTGACCCAACAAGATACCAAATGGTGCACAAAATATACATTTCTTCAAGTTTAGGGAAATTTGGTACTGCCTACATTTCTCTAACATCAGTCGTAGATCGCCTATGTGCTTATCAATTAGCCCAAATACAGTCCAATCATCAAAATATACTTCCAAGAATTTATGAATGTATTCTTTAAATACAGCAACTACTACTCTAGAAAATATAGCTGGTGCATTCTTAAGACCAAAGGGCATTACCGTATACTGGAACGAGCCCCATTCTGTTGCAAAGGTGGTCTTGGATCGATCTTCTGGATGTATTCTGATTTGGTGGTAGCCTGAAAACCCGTCGGTGAAGGAGTAGACCTCTTGTCCTCCCACGTTGTCTAATACTTCATCAGTGAACGGTGTTGGAAATGGATCATGAAGTGATGCATCGTTGAGTTTTCGCAAATCAACATAGATCCTGATGTCCCCTTTTGTTTTCTTCTCTTGCACTACCATAGGGCTAACCCATTCGCTTTCCTCTACTGGCTCAATGATGCCTGCTGCTATCATTTTATCAATTTCGTCCTTTACTTTTTCTTTGTAGCGCGGATTCAATCTGTATGGGCGCTGCTTAACTGGTCTAGCATCCTCCTTTAATGGTATCCTCATGACTCCCAGGTCTCCAACTATTCCCTTCATCTCTGTGAACTTGGTGGGAAATAGGTCTTGATAGTCATGTAGCAGATCTGCAATCTGTCCGACTGTTTCATCGTTCCAGTAGTCTCCAATAGAGGCAAACTTAGGTTCTTCGTCTGTGCCAATATTGATCTTTTTAATCTTGATGGGCTCGATGATCGCTGGAATCTCTAACTGTGGTCCCTCCACATCGCGAGTCCCTTCTGATTCCGGAATGTTGGTATTGCGAGGATCCTCATCCACCTCCTCTGATTCTGATGTAAAATTATAGCATTCCAACGCCTCTTCTAGCTGGATAGTCCACTCAGGTTGGACTGGTACTGAGATGGTGCGATCCTCAAAAATCTTTGTCTTGATTATGTCTAGGGCCTGAGCAACACTTGGATGTTCTGACTCAAATGCAAAGGTGAGTAGGAAGCTGTCTGTCATAAGTGGCCATGTGGTTGTTCCCTTGCGCAGCTCGGTCTCTGTATACCAATTCCTTGGAATTGTGTCCAATGTGTGGATGAATTTGTGAACCCATAGATCCTTTGGAATGTCCGACCAGTTCTGTTCACATGTCTGAATGTGTATCCTGGGGTCAGTTTCTCCTGTGTATTTGTGCTGAACATACCCTCTGTCGTCAGAAAATCTGATCGCCATCAGTCTTTTTATATTATCCCAGGATGTGATATTCTCTTTATGCGCATACCACCATCTTGCAGGTGTGGCTCGAACTGCAAGGTCCATAGCTGCGATCCTCTGCTCAGGAGGAATTTGTTGCTCAAATTGTTCAAGAAAATATTGGATATCTGTCAGACCATGATATGATGGAGTCTCATCGACCTCTGCGCCAATCCATCGCAGTGACTTACTGATAAACGCACATCTACGCGCTGAGACTTCGTAAAGTCTGTTCTGCCAGTTTTCTAGACCAACATCCGAATCCGATGCGCATGAGCTGTCGCATCGCCAACTAATGTTCCCTTCTGCAGTTGGATTGATATAGTCATTCTGGTTTGCTGTCATCTGGTAAAGACTCTCCATGTTATGTGCCTCTTCCTCTGCTCGGATAGGTTCAATATATCTAGGTCCTTGGTAAGGATCCAGCGGTGCGATGACTCGGATCTACGCATCCTCAAAGGTCATTTGTCTTTTCTTTAGGTCAATGACAACTTTGCTGCCAATTGCCCAATCAATACTTAATAGTGCTGGATATGGTCGACTGTCACCAATGATTTCTATAACCTCGAAGTCCACAAAAGTACGAACTTCGTCAATATCAACTGGCACCTGCGGTAGTCGACCCAATGGTGATACTCACTGCTGATTAGCTAATCTCAGGTGGATAGGTGATATGGCTAACTGAGGACTACCCATCTGTTCCCATGTCTGCTTAGTTAGAACATTCACCTCTGATCCCAGGTCTAAGACAACCTCATCCATTTCAAACTCACCGAACTACGCTGTGAATTCCATCTCTCTTCCTGTCCTTGCATGTCTTGTAATATTATGGACAGCGCGGTGTGCACTGTCCGAGAGAGAGGGTTGCTGACACTGATCTATCATACGCTGTAGCTCACCAACAGCTTTCTCATTTCTCAGGAGTTTTAAGCAGCTGTGCAGGAAGGCTTGTACACTTCCTGTTGATTCATCCTCGTCACATCTTCCCGATGTGGTAGACTGCTGTGCCTGCTCAGGGCTATCGCTACAAGGTACTTGCTGCGGTATGCCTCTAGACAGCGGTACCTGCAGTCCTGATGGTGTAAGTTCATCAAAGGAAGCCTTAGCTTCATGAAAGGTCTCTTTATTCTTCTGTAGGTCGAGTGCTGTTGCTTTACTAGGAGCTCTGCGCACCCACCCCTGACTTGTGTTCTTTCCGGTCTCCTGCGATGTGCCACTGGTGGAAGCACCGCTCCGAGTCACAATGTTGACTCTGGGTTCTGGTTCTGCCTACTCAGCAACGATAAGTTGGATGTTCTGGTGTGCGGCTGGTTTAGGGTCTCTAATCTTAGCTATCAAGATGGGACACTCTTCTATAGTATGATCATAAGATTTGCAGTAGTTACAAGTAGTAGTGGCGTTCTGGTAGTCCCTAGCATAGTGTCCTACAATTCCACAATTATAACAAGTGACTGGTCCACGACCTTGGCCAAAACCTCCTCCTCGGCCAAAGCCTTCTCCGCGTGCAAAGCCTCCTCCACGGCCTCGTCCTCTAAATCCTCCTGCACGGCCTCCGTAAGCCTGATCCGGCTGTGGTCCTATTGCTGGACCCTGTGTGTCTGCTTGGACTCTGTACACATCATGTTTCCTCTCTGACATGAGATCATAAGCTCGGCAGTCCTGTTGATCATGCCCGACAGATTTACAGAAGATGCAATATAGGTTTTTAGGTGTCTGTACATACTTCTGGAGCAAGGGGCATTGTTGAGGCGGATGTCCTTGTGTTCTACATATTTCACACCATGGCCCTTGTGTTCGTGATAAGGGGTTAGGAGCCCCTGATGCTAAGTATTCTGCAAAGACTGGACAATTGTCTTTACTATGGCCATGTGCTCTGCACTTTATGCACCATATGTCTTGCATAACCTCTTTCCCTTTTTTAAGTTTGTGTATCTGTAACGTGAGGTTGGGCAACTAGGTCTGTAGAGTTGTCATGCCTGTACTGGTTTCTGCTAGAGGTGAAGCCTCTAGTTTCATTTCCATCTCCAGCGCTTCATCTTGAGTAGTGAGTTTCTGCTGCATTAGTGGCATTCTGATATGGGGGAGCAGCGCTGCAATAAACCATTCCTTATGCTGCTCCGGCGCAAACTCAAAACTTACTTGGTCTATAAGAGCTTTGAATTTCTGTTCAAAGTCCCATACTGACTCTGATGGTAGCTGTTTAATATCCTTAAGCTCTGTAATGCACTGAGACTCGGACTTAGGTTTCTTAAACTCTTTGATCATGGCGTTCTTGACCTGGGCAAGCGTCTTGGGTAATGTAGTATACTTTATGTACCATGTTAAGGCTATGTCTCTGAGTGTGGTGACCAACTGTACAAGTTTAAGGTTATCATCGTTGATTGTTTTACCACATAGCTTCGCATAGGAACCAATGTTGTTCCGGGTCTTCTGCTCCTGTACCTTTAAAAATATGTAACTTCATGTCGTCTCCCATTCTATTTCTCTATGGTGGGTTCTGACTGACTGGAGTGCTACCACTCAGCGGTGTAGGTGAAGGTGTTGTAGCGGGAGTAGGTACTGACTGTGAGCTACTAGATGGAGTACCTACGGGGTTATTCTGAGTCCCTGTCTGCTTCTGTGGAGTATAGGGGTGGTAAGGGATACCCCCCTCTGGTTCTTCTGTGGTGCTAGGGCTCTGTTGTCTAATACTGTCTGAACTGTTTTCAAATATAGGAGAGCTAAAATCTACTTTATACTTCTTTCCGCTACGTGTTCGGCCAATGTCATCAAAATCACTTTCAAACTCTTGTGACATTACTAGCTTTACTTATTCATCTGAGACTAGATCCATTGTTCCTTTTTCATATAGCAGCATCTTAAGGGACAAGTTTAGAGATCTTAGGTACTTACCGTGATATCCTCTGAAGAAGTATCGTTCGGCTGCACTGAAGCTCTTTCTCTGGTCAACTGCAAATTCTGTAACGTAGCCTTCTAGCACACTGGTAAGCCAGAAGTCCACTGCTCTCGTAATCGGATTGTCAAGGTTCTGCACGGTCTGAATCGGCTCCGGTGTCCAAACGATGTTTCTTTTCGTCTTGAATGTGTTCCTATCTGTCAACTTGGATAACCAGTCGAAAAGCTCGTTTCCGTAGGTTGTAAAAAATATAGCATGTATGTCTGAAGCGATATGCTTTACTAACCAGGCCTCTGTGCTCAGTTTAGGACTTCGGTTTTCTTTCTTGGCAAACTCCCTTAATTCTGAATCCAGCCACTGATGAAACTCTTCTCTAGTAGGATGCCAACAGAACATTGACTCCCAGTCGTTCAAACCGGCAATGGAACCATTTGTTGATTGCATGGGCAGACCCGGGTTTACTATAATCAATCAACAACACCCCTAGCTCACTGGCCCTTTCGGCGACAGACCGCAAGGCGATCTGAAGTCTCACCCAAAGTGAATCTAATAAGTTGGCCAAGACTCAAGTGTCTTGGACCAGGTTCTGCGCATCCTACTTCTTTCCTCTTTCTCCTGTGAGTCACAAGATCAACTATATCGGCGCATCGCACGTCCCCTTCTACTCGCAGCACTTTTAGCCGTGCGATTCTTACCTACGCGTAAGTCGCACGGTTTCTTCCCACGTCGCACAACTTCCACTTACTCACAATATTTCCAACCTTATCGCATCTCTGCGCACCGAGGGACACCCAACCTCTCCTCAACGCTAAGCCCTCAGCTCGCAGTATCGCGCACCGCAGCTCCTCTGCCGGTGCGATATCGCCTCTCTGCGATATCTTACCACTACGACTTTGCACTCTTAGCGTTGACTGTGTCGATGTGCGAAAATCTACTTCCCAGAAGTTATATTGTGATTAAATGGTCATTAGAAACAGACGTAAAGGAGTCTTTAAGCAGCTTACTAAAATACTTCAACTTATCTCTATCTTCTTGCATTACCGTGAACTGAACAATACATACATTCACTTACTGCAACTAACATTATATGCATAATAACCAGTAACAATAAGCAAGTACAATCACATTCATGCAACACATAACACGCAGATTTAATGTGGTTCACCCCCAGGATGGGAGCTACGTCCACCAAACTGTGCTTCTATTATATATCTTGAGGGAAGTCAGCACAGTTTGTTGCACCGCATATGCAGCGCGAGATCTCTTCTGGATCTCTGGCCTATTTCTATCTCTGTATTGCCTTTATTTCAATATATCCTTCCCTCTCTGTTCTCTCTATGGATGGTTACATACAGACTCAAATGACTCACAGACAAGCTAGGTGTCTGGATTGTTGCAACACAGTCTGTCTGACTAACTCCTGAGTCTACTTCAAAATAATCAACTGACCAACTAACGACTCATCCTATGAATCAACCAACCAACCCTTTACAATACAAAATACAAGATTTTATAGGCGGCCTGAAGGTCTCGCCATTACAACACTGTGGGCCTGTCCCAACAGTAACCCAAACCCTAATTAGTGACAGTCGGTCCTCTCTGTCCTTGAGGTAGCCGCTTCCCGGCACTGACCATGGGTACTATGCACCGCTTCTCTTTCTGTCCTTCGCCTTCAATGCTTGAGCCTCGTTGCTCCTTCTTCTTTATGAGGGTCGCTGAGCCCTCCTGTCTTCCGTCGCTGCCTTCAATGCAGTGGGTGAGCTCTCCCTTCTCGGCCGCTCGGGTACCGTTGCTCTTCTTTGACTTTCGCATCCCAAAAAGTCACGGTTTCCGGCTCTGCTCTCCAGCTGGAAACGTGCTACGGCGTCGTAGCTCTGCCTTGTCTTCTTTCGGCCAAAACTATATCTTTCCGCCAAAACTAGCAGCTTCTTCTGTAGCTGCGCGACCCTGCTCCAACAAGTATTATGTTTTGTATTTGATGCTACTACTATATGGACACAAATAGAGACCCTTCCTACCAAGTGAAATTTGATATGTTGTGCTTTGGTGAAAAACACTCATTTCTTGGATTCCAAAGATTCCAAAGAGGTGCAACTTAAACAAGAAATGGTCCATAAGGACACAAAAAATCGTAAATATTGGGTATGACCACCTGGATACCTACCAAACCTAACAAGATCCATCATGAATACGAAAAGATGTTAATGTAGAAACATATTTGAGCAAAAAGAAGTAGATTTGATGTTAATGTAGAAGAATATGTGCCATTAGGTGGACTTGACAACATTTACCTCATGCATATTTGATGGAATACACCACATGATAAACTCACAAGGATGAACTAGATTACCTTCTTTATTTTACCAAATATATTTTTCCCTTATGGGCGGTAGAAGAAGGCTCTTTAGGGGGAGTTTAAAAGACATGTTTAGTTACATGAAAACATAAATCAAAGCGTGATTGTTTCATTAATGCATGTCCATAAAGGCCCTATTAAGGAACTATTAAAATACTCAACCCTTTATTCCCCTAATTGTTGGATATTAAGTTCTTAAGTGTTAGGTTACACTATAGTATGGGAAATTCATGAGATAGAGGACTTACCTAAATTATTGATCAACTTCTGCATAATATTCCTTTAGATTTTCACAAGAAGGGTAACTAAACAACATTGCTTTCCAAATATATATGATCATTATAGAATATAAATTCTATAGATTCAAAAATAGGAAATAAGTAAAACATAGAGGTTAGATCTCGTTGCAAATATATCCCCCCCAAAACCCTCATATTTGCTTCAACTGGAAACATTCCTTGAGACCCCTCCAATTAGAAGTCTATCAACATTGAATTAAAATCCCATGTGAGCATTATAAAATTGTATATATGTAAAATGACCAATAATAGATCATACTGTTAATGTTTTGAGAAAATATGGAGAGCTTCAAACTTTAAAACTTTTATCAATCAATCACTGCATATATGAATCTCATAAAAAAAATTAGCCACATAAATCATTCAACCATATGAGACAAGATGTACCCAAGGAAAACCCTCCAAATACAGAGGATGAAAATCCCAACAATTATTTGAGTATAATAAATAAACTTGTAAATAATGGTTTACAACACATTAGCAGATTGTCCGATAAGAGAGAACACAGAGCAATAGACAAGAGAGATCGTCTACATCAACTTTAATGAACTTTCCAAGTTCCCAACACTTTAATAACAATTCAAAACTCATGCCATGCAAACCATAGCGAATGGATGCATGATAATTATCCATACAAATTCGATTTTTCCTTCAATGGTTCTAAGTTAGTTCATAGGTCTCTTCTCCATGCACATGATATGCACCCTTCCTCCCAATAATAGTTTTAACTGATGGTTGAATGAATTTGAACTGAACTCAATGTTTAGCTGAACGTTGATCACTTAGTTAACATACTAACTTAAGTTTCATTGGTGCTCCACACTTAGTGCCATCAATGCCTCACTTTTAGGGTCATCAATGCTTCACTCTTAGTGTCATCGGTGCTTCACTCTTAGTGTCATTAGTGATTCACTCTTAGTGTCATCCATGCAAATCAACTTATTTACTATTTTTAACTTTGAATGGATCACAGAGAGATTCTTTATTTAATTGAAGCACATAAGCTTTAACTGAGGAACTGATTGAGGCATTCATATTTAATTGAAACTTTACAACTGCAACATACTTAGCTATCTTTAGGCAATTCAAATTCTCTCTCTCTCTCTCTCTCTCTCTCTCTCAATGCTTATCTCTTTATAATTTGTCATAAATTACCGCATGGTCTACATGTGTATTTATTTATCCACCTTATCATATTATACTCAGAAGAATTGTTAGACATACTGATGATCATATCATATTATCCCGAGTCATATGCTCATATGCTAAAGTAAATCACTATAGTGGTAGCTAATCTCTAAAGGATATTTAAAGCACATAGTGACTATGACTAGTAATACATCACATAGTATTTCCACTTTACCAAGTAAATTTTTCCTTACCTCGACAAATGGAGGTCCACCTGAACGAGTATCCATTTTTTGGATGACTTCATTAGGTTCATGACTTGATACAACACAATTCTCCAGTCTTGATACAAGACCACAATACTAGCATCCCAACTTAACACATGAATATATAGATGGGACTACACAAATCTCTGACTACACAAGTCCGAAGAATGACACCTGATGTTGTACAATCAACACTCCCTCTCAGCAAGGGAGACATTCTCTGCCATACCAATAATTTTTTCCATACCAATATTATCTTGAAATCATCTCAACTTCATCATTAACAATGGATTTGTCCACATATTTGAAATATGCTCATCAGTATCTATGTACTAAAATTTCACTTTACATGAACATGTATCCAATGAATTAAAAATTCATCTAAATGTGTTTTATCATATCACATATCCAACTGGATACTCAAATTGATTGGATACACATACTTGGTTGGATAGACATACTCAATCGGATACACATACAAAGTATGGTCACACTCTTTGGTCGTCACAAGCATGATCGCTCTCTCCAACCATCACAAGTATGGTCACTCTCTCCAACCATCACAAGTAACTTTCTTGGCTACTCTTCTTCTTAGATGATACTACTATCAACAAAACATATTTGCTTCTGTAGTACTCTTCGACATAAATATTGCTTCTAGAGTACTAGCCACAATACACTTAGATTTTGTAGTACTAAGTGCAATATACATTGCTTATCTCATGATAAAACAATAGCTGGATAACACAATAGGTATACCATGTATCAAATACAATAAAGAACATATTCTAATGTAATTCAACGGTACACAAACATATGCTCAATAACAAGCTTAAAATACAACAAGTCTGCTAAGTACTTTGAGAGACCAATAAGCTACTTATACATAGTAGCACCATCTAGATCTGGGCCAAAATGCAGTTTCTCTTAAAATAGAAACCCTGGATTTCAAATCCATCATATACAACACAATAAATGTGTAACATCTTGCAAAAAGAAAATATCATCTTTTATTTCAATCTTCAACATTTATTGACTTCCGAATAAACTTCTACTATCTAAAGAAGTTCTATGTGAGCTTGCCATTATATGTGATGTTCTTCAAGGCATGATTACTTTCATGGTGATTTCATATTCTTCTGTTTATACTGCAATAACCCACATAGACAACTACATGACTATATAACCTCTCCAAAAGGTTCAGTTGTCCTCTACCAATCCTGACTATAACTATTCTTGAGTATATAATAGTCTCTAAGACTTTAAATATGTCTCGACTCATGTGGGCTCTCTCCACAATAAATACTGCAACCCTTGAGTCATATACTATGACTAACCAGTTTGGAACTTTATCTACTATTGCTTGTGAAAAACATCAATACTCCCTCTTCAACTAGAGGAGTCTTCTTGTACTATACCAAACTTGTCCCAGACAAAGATTTAGTAGGTATGCTGGAAATTCTTCTTATCTGTGGATATGTACCATGTCTCAGATATAACTGACTAGGAACCTATTGAATCTCTACACTTCTAAATATGCTCTCTCTGGAGCAACATCTCTGATGTGATCTTACTTGATCATTGCACTATTCAGAATCCATATATCCTTGAGAATTTATTTCACTGTTCGAGACATATTTGAGTCCATATTTACTTCTACCAAGTAGGTACCTCATCACATGATTTGTTTTGCATGTCTGTGTACTGACTATAAAGTATATAACCAATCTTGGCGCTAATAAGGTACATCTCAACTAACTTTGAGATACTCCAAATCTTAATAAACTTCAGATTTATCTTCATATGTGTGGCCATGGACTTACATTTTATCATCCTGAAACTCTTCAGGATCTTCTATTGCATATTTTCCTTAAACGAGGAAATCTTATCTAGTGACTGCCACACCTCTAATCTCAAGAATCATAATGAGAATATTGAATACTATTCTCATATTTATTTTGAATATGAGCACCGTATATATCTCCTCTTAATAGAAGATACGTCAATAAGTTTCACTATTTCTTCAGGAGCTAGTGAATCTAACTTCTCCCTCTGACCATCAGGATGTGAGAATTATAATCTGGGTCCTCCATCACAGAGTCTCATGCTTATCTATGTCTAATATTTTCTTGACACATGAATGTAAATAAGACATTTTAAATATCTTCAAGAGTCTTCTTTTCTCTCAAAATAAGAAACATACCAGACCTGTCCCACAAAGTTTCAGATTCTGGCAGCATGTATGTAGTGAAGGATTCTATCTCTAAAAGCCATAAAAGTTCATGATTATTCCAGTGTCAACATGATATGTGTGATAGATATCTTAAGTCTAGAGAGATTTTATTGCCAACATCAAACTTATGTTAAATATATATCTTGGGAGTTAAAGCAACATCCATATGCACATGGAAAGCCATGGCAGAGCATTCAAATACTAACGTGAAGATGCACTAAGTATTATCAATCATAGTCATCAACGCAATACTCATATATAAAAGCCACATGGAGGAAGAGATGAGGGGAATGAAACATGGTTTGTTTTCTTAGCTCGATAAGAAATATCTGAACACCTAGATATCAACTTCAATGAGTATAAATCAGATTGTAACACCCCGGTTTTGACCCCGTTGCATTAGATGTATATGATGTATATATTGTAATGATCGTGGTGCGGAGCTAAAGGCCAAGCCCCCACCATTGATTAGTTATGCTATGTTTCGGATTTAAATTTGTCACCGATGGTATATCGGGGCATGCGACATATATTGAGTTTTGTCATCATGTAAATATGCATCTTTAATTAAAATGAACCCGACCAGCTATAATCGCGGCAACTAAATTGAGAAGGGGCATGATTTTCACAAGGATAAGGGTGGGGGAAATGTCAAACCTTGGGCTATGAGAAAAACCCATGTGTCACCACCTTGCCTTAACCAACCACCACAATTAATAACTGCTGCTGTTAGTTGGGGCAGTTATGGCTGAGAGGGGAGTGTGGCAAGACTGTCAGTCCTTGCCCACACGCACACTCCACCCGTGGTTGACTTCACAATGGAAAAAGAAACCACCGCCATCACTCCAGCGAACTCACGACTGCACTCTCTCGACGCCGGTGCTGAAACACTCACGCACACTCCACTACACAGGCCTCACGATTGTCTGTTCATCCACGTGCATAAGCGGAGCTGTTCATCCACACACAGGAGCGAAAGTCTTGTTCATTATTCTCAAGCATAGGATTTTCCTAGTTTTGGGCTCATACAGCGAGCTGGGAGCCATGCTCTCTCATTGTCACGTCCCCGTCCCTTAGACCAGCGAAGAGGACGCGACGAACACCAATGCAACCGGGCAAACAGTCCCATGAACATAGACAAACATCAATGCTGAAATAAAGGCTTAACATGATGCATAACAGGAATGCTAGAATGCATAATCCATCATTCGAGATTCACATTTCAACAACATACAGCGGAAGCAACCCACATACAATTCCAGCATTCCACATGTTCATTATTATCCATTGACATCAATATATAAATTGCAGAGATGAAGTAACCAGTAGCACTTATCTTTCAATGAAGAACTCACCCACAACCAGCTACATCGCTGCAACGTTCCACCCAACCATAGGCCAGCGTGCTCATCAATCTCTCAGCACACTGCCACCCTCGAGCTGGGCATGATTCCTTCAGGATAAGGGTCAATTGCAGGCTTACACATAGCCAAGGGGACACCAAAACAGCTAAACCAAACACTGCTGGGTTTAACAGGCCTTCAACAAGCGGCCAAGCCAGCACAGTCCGAAGACTAACCACTGCATACCCACAGCAATCAAACCCTTCACAGCCCTGTGAAGAAAGAAAAACAACCAGGGATAATCCCAACAGAAGATGAGGCACAACTCAAGCCCATAAGGAAACATGGAGTTGTTCTTGGCCCTAACATGGCCAAAACAACTCAGCTACAATCCAGAACAAGGGTACTTCAGCAGCTCAATTTCACAATAAAAATAGTGGCAACAATCCACAGCCCACAGTGGATAAGAAATAGAACTCCCGGCATAACCATAGGAGACTCGGCCAATGACTGCGGACATCAACAGCCCCAACTCACAGTGTCAACGATGGCAGCTATACACAGTCCCAAACAGCAGGGAAACTCAGACGCAGACCACTGCAGAAAATGACTCAATACGAAAGCATAGCAGCCCAAAACGCAATTGGACACCACAGCCAACCAAAAACGTGGGGAAGACAACAGCCCCAAAACACAATCAGTGAGCAAGGCTCACAAGTGGGAAAATGACCCCAAATAGTCTATGCGTGAGTGCAACCCGCACCATACCACAAAACACCAAGGAGACTTACCCAATTCCACTCTGTGGAAATCGTGAATGACCACAGGTAAGCAGCTCTCCTCCTGGCCACGTGAGATCCAGCAGATCCTCTGCCTGTGCGTGAGGATGAGCAAGACTCCCGCCCCTCCGCGTGAGGAAAAACAAACAGCGGCCTCCGCGTGAGGAATGAACAGACCATGAACTTGCGCGCGAGCAGGAAACCGACCACCATCGTGAAGGTTGAAGCCCAGCTGTGTAAGCAAACAGACAGCGGCCTCTGTGCGTGGATGAACAGCAGAACGCTCAGCGTGGGGAGGACGAACCGGCAAGGTGAGAATGGAGTCGTGGGTGGTGTGTGGGTGTGGGTAAGGGACTGACAGTCCTGCCATCCCACTCCCAAAGGAAATAAATGCCCTCAACCACTCAGCCATCACTCCTCAACCACCAGCTGAAGCATTAAAGAGGTTGACAAGGTTGGATGAGACAAGAAAAGGTGGCAAACAAACAAAGGTGGCAAAACATGGGTTTTTCCCCCATAAACCAAGGTTCGACATCCCCCCACCCCTTATCCTTTGGAACCATGCCCTTTTCATTCAACGTTGCACTGCCGTAGTTGGTTGTGGTTTATTTTAATTGATGTGCGTGTTTACATGATGCCAACCATAGTGTGCTGGATAGCATGGTATACCATCGGCAACTATCCCTTTTGCCGAAACATACACAACCAAATCGATGGTGGGGATTTTTCCTTTAGCTCCTCACCATGATTAATTACATTATATACATCATGCAAACGGGGTCAAAACCGGGGATGTGACATTCCCCTCCCCCTTGGAATAACACCGTCCTCGGTGTTCCATTACATATATACAATACATATACAGTTGCACATCAAAATTTCAAAATTACAGATCTGTCCCATGTTCAATCATCTACTTTGAATGCTCAAGACCAAGCCCCTCAGCTTCCATGGACTTCTCCTGCTGGTTCTCAGCTTCCACCTGATCCCGAAGTCTAGGAACTTTGCGGCTAATGCCTTCATCATGTTCCCTCATTGGGCAGTCCCGGCGTAAATGATGTCCTCCGCATCTCCAGCATCTCACTAGTTGCGTCATCTTTACCCGCTCAATTTCCTTTGAGTCTTCATGCCTGGACTGTTTCCTATCGGGTCACTTGGACAATTGTCCCATTGCTGATCCACCTTCCTTTCCTTTGCCGATTGCTCCCATAAGGCTTTTCACCTCCCTTTGCAAACCAATAGAGTCTTGCAAAATCTAGTGGTTCATTTCACTCTGCCTTCTCTGTATCTTGAGCATCTCCCCAAGATTCTCTTGGGTCTTGGAAATCACTTGAAGGAGACTTCATGCTAAGTCCAACAACTTTTGATCTGCTGCCATGATCAATGTGCACCACCAGGTATCACTCTTCTCACCTGTGAAATGCGCAATTGAAATTCTATCAGACCAAGCATACTATAGACATTAAAATCAGTTAGTTAATTACCCAATTGGCATGATAGTCCAAGTTCCATTAAGGAAACTTTCATATTTTTCATGCCTTCCCCAACAGGCACATGAGCTTCTTCATGTCCATTCTTGGGCAGGGAATTAACTATTCCAGCATTCACAAATTTACTTAAGCAAATACGCACATTTCATTCTCAATCATACATGCATTCAACAATCCTTTGTTTTCACAATGCATAAGTATATATGTATATATATATGTAATTAAAAGGCAAGAGAGAGCAGTAAGAGTTTTTCCCCTCTTTGTTTTGTTCCATCCTGGAACCCACACCATCGCAGTGGCTTTTTATGCTCTCAGCCTCTTTCACTTTCACCGTGAATGTTGGACCAATCTCTCTTGGTCATGACACTTAGTGTCTTTGGACTATTCCAGACCTCTAAACCATGGAGTCTCTCCACATGGTTTGTCTCGGCTGCTAGGACTCCCCTGTCTTACTAGCACCTTTTTCATTACCGATCAACTCGAGCTTTCCAGGACAGCCATATGTCCACATGCATCTCTAGGATGCTCTCATAGTCCTCGCTTCCAGCGACACCTATATCCAAACATTGAATGAATTCACATGTTTAGTTTATTCTCATTAGTTTTATCTTGCTCTAGAGATAAACATCATAACCAATCATATACACATGTTTAGTCATAAGCAAAATAATCCAATACTTATCTGTATTGTGCATTTCCTCGTTCGTCCACAGGATCCTGCTTCGCTTTGCAAGCCTTGGGATCGCCTATGGACTTAGATGTTAGGTCAGCACGCCGACTACCCCACAACATCAAATAATTAATGTCCAACCAGTACATCCTCATGTCAATTAGGCTTGGAACTTTATCATGACCATTTCCAGGTCTAGGATCTACTATGGATCCCCAGGCATATAACAGCCCAACATACACTTATATCAACACACACTTATACCAACATACACTTATATCAACAATAACCCTTACCCTGCAACCCCTCATAACAACCATTTACCATTTACCTTTACCTTTTACCTTTAGCCTGTCCACACAAGCAACACAAGCAATACAAGCAAACTCATTAGCATTATTGCTTTAAAAATCGTAATCATATTTCTCATCATTCACTATCAAGTATTGAGACACCAGGAGTGCGTCCACTCCCTAGAGTGTAATCAATATTGACAACCCTTTCATGACTCAACATCGGAAAAGTGTGCACCCATTCCTGGTGTATGCCATGCAGGCCCTATGCATACTCAAGCAATCGTTCATCATGGAAATAAACCAAAACATGTTCTGCATATGAATTTTAATAATTAACATGCATATTCATAGCAAGGGTCACAGAACACTTATCCATTTGCCGTCGCAGTATGCCTTTATATCTGTTAGGCACCGTCAAGGAGTTGGGAAAGGCTGAATGCTAAGCTGGTGAGCTCGCTGCAGAGCTAGGAACACCTACACTAGAACTAGCCTGAATTCTAAGACACCCGCACACACCCATCACAAGGAATCAGTCCCTTCTCTGCTACTCAGTCCCTCAGGCCCTACATTCCCTTCCAGTGCTATCCCGGGGTTCTGGAGAAGAAAGTCAGCCCTCTAGCTCTGTCTGTGTGGTTTCCAATCACCAGGTTATTAAGCAAACCAAGCCCTCATCCCTGCTTCCTTTTTACATGTCTTACCGACATAATCTGTACCATCTCACTCATGTTACTACCGAACATGCAGTGCAGATGAGGCATTTCCAAAATGTCCAATGGCGTTTCACCCGAAACCCATTTCCAAGGGAAAACCTTCGTATGAAGTTTGGCTTCTGCAGGCCATAACACATGATCTTCCTGCAGTGTGTACTCCTGACACATTCATCAAATAGCCAAACAGTCAATCATTACCTGCTACTACAATCCAAATTGATCGTTCCATAATCAAGCAATGACATTAACAACCAAATTCAATAAGAATTTGCAATTCTATCTACTACAGAAATTGACTTGCTCAATTGTGGGTCTCTTGTAAGCAGCACTACTATGCCCCTTATAATTTTATGCTTACTATCATAACATGAATACCCACTTACCATGTGTCCCTCCTGACACAATCTCACACAAGCCAACAATGATTAGTAGTCGTTAGCACTTTCTTAAATCCGAAATCCACAATTCAAATTTAACAACCCATTATGCATATCAACTACTTTCACAACCATGAGACTTCTTCTCATAAATGGTAGATTCTGGCACTGGCCAGGGTCTTACCTCTCACTGCCATGCTCAAAACAATCTACCTGAAACATAAGCTTCAAACATCCAAACACAAGCTTATGCAAGCCAGTAGTGACTAGTAGTTGTCAGCAATTTCTTAAATTTGGAATTCACAATTCAAATTTAACAAGCTCTTTTACACGGTAGATTCCAACATTGGTCAGGGTCTTACCTCTCACTGCCATGCTCGAAATAATCTACCTGAAACCTGAGCTTCAATCAACCAAACACAACCTTGTGCAAGCCAAATAGTGACTAGTAGTTGTCAGCAATTTCTTAAATTCGAAATTCACAATTCAAATTTTAACAACCTATTATGCACACCATATGGTAGATTTTGGCATTGGTTAGGGCCTTACCTCTCAATGCCATTCTCGAAATAATCTACCTGAAACATAAGCCTCAATCAACCAAACATGTGGTAAGTATGGATGCATATAACAGTTTCATTGCTACAACCATCACTGAAGCATTTATAAAATTCAATACTCCCCGCTGTTAGTCACATCAATATATACCAAAACTTATTTACTTCATGCAATCATTATCATACTAACACTGCAAGGTATAATCACAGCATTCATGCAATTAAATGAAGTGGTTAGATACTCCTTACTTCACAAGCATATCATTCATACCACCTTGCTCTTCAATAGAGCATTTCTGGCAGCCAATTGATCATGACTATCCTGCATTCATAACAGCCTTCGAAACAGTTCTAGAATTATCATTAATTCATCGTTCCAGCTGTTAGTCATTCATAATATCACATGCATTCAGCTCAATGCATTCAACATACCATGCATGGCCTAACCACGTCCACTTCATATAGGATGTATTACTATAATCAATGTCATCGACATATATGATATCTTTCTACATTCCAATATCCACATGGTATGAGGTCTCTTACCTGTACCAATCCATGGAATTTGTCATAAGCAAACTCTTACCTGCATGGGTCTTACTTACGCCCTTGCCACGACCACTTTGGTTGTTCCTTTGCAGGAGATTGCAGAACTTGCTCACCAAATTTTGTCCTGGACTTGTTGCTTTACCCCTTCTCCATAGGGTTGTTGGTCTCATTCATCAGCATCAGCAACATATTCATCTGGGTCCATGTCATCGTTGGTTTTGCCTCTAATGCCAACATCAAAGCAATGATTATCATTAGTGGTTCATTATATATATATAATCTCCAATATTCCTACCATCATGCAATATCCTATGCATGCCATAAGTATCCTCATGCATTTCATGTATAAAACTTAGGAAATACAACACATTTAGCAGGACATGGTTTTAAGGAAAACTTCCCTTTTTAAGTCTTTCATCCTGGCATGGAACTATTCTTCCATACAGCAGCTGATTGACTTCATAGTCCTTGCTACCTCTGGCTTGCAACTTTCCAGATTTGTCCATTTGATAGCAGCGGCCATCATTAGCACTTTGCTGCTCCATGCTCAGATTCTGGTGACTTACCTTTGTTCCTTGCTGGATAAGCTTTCCAACTTCAGCCACCTCACTTCCATTGCACCATTCATCTCTTATGAGTTTTGGGTTTTTACTAATTTGCCCAAAACATAGGATTTTCCTTTCACAAGAACAACTGTCTCAGGGGACGACGAGAGTCAAGGGGGCTTTCCCACTTGCAGGTGCCATTGCAAGGTGGGTCGAGGGCAGCGCCCTCGTTTTTTTTTTTTGTAAAACATTGGTTTTTATGCAATCTGGCGCATAAGATCGCTGCCACTTCCTCAATTTTCAGCCCTAAAAATCCACTGTAAAACCACTAAAAATCCCTCCGAAAAACAACCGAATTTTCCTTTGTTCAATCGGGTCTTATTCCAATTATCCATCCGCAGAATTGGCTCTCGGAACGCTTTCTCCTTCCGCAGAATCGGCGCTCAGAACGCTTTCTGATCGAAAGCCAAATGGATTTGGCTTCCGCAACGGCGGCTCACCAAAGACAAACTCCTTCCGATCGGCGGCACAACCTAACCGGCATCGGAAGACTTTTTACATCGGAAGCCAAATGGCTTTGGATTCCGCAACGACAGGCGCTCAATCACTTTCTTCTTCCGACTTCGGGCCTTAGACAAAATTTTCAAAATTTGTCTTTCTTCTTCCCGTCGAATATACACATGTCGACGGTCAGACCACTTTCACGTCGGACGCTTAAGCGCTTCGCCATCCGCAACGGCAGACGTAGAACCCTTTCTTCATCCGATTGGCAGCTCACGAACCACTTTCCCTTCCGGAACTGCGGCTTGCGAATCGCTAACTCCTTCCTCCAGTCAAAGATTTCTGCCTTAGAATAATTTCAACTTCCAGCGTCGGTGGCCTTTCCACATCGGAAGCTTAGTGCCTTTGACTTCCGCAACGGCGGAAGTTTACTTCGTCAATTCTTCCGATTGGCGAACTAACTTCGAGTCTTAACCCTTTTTTGACGTGTTGGCGATCGGAGGACTTTCCCATCAGAAGACTTAACGGTTTGGACTTCCGCAACGGCGGATGGGAAACCACTTTCTCTTCCGATTGGCGGAAGTTCACTTCGCGAACTCTTCCGCAACGGCGGAAGTCTTTCCGCTGGTTCGTCCGACTGCTCCAACACTTAGCCAAATTCTCGAATTCTTCTGTCCACTGCTGTTCTGCTGGACATAGAAGGTAATTCTACCCTTCTGTCAGTGGCTCTTTCTTGGCCCATAGAGGACCATTGTTGCAACCTTGAGCTCTGATACCATACTGTCACGTCCCCATCCCTTAGACCGGCGAAGAGGATGCGATGAACACCAATGCAACCGGGCAAACAACCCCATGAACATAGACAAACATCAATGCTGAAATAAAGGCTTAACATGATGCATAACAGGAATGATAGAATGCATAATCCATCATTCAAGATGCACATTTCAACAACATACAGCGGAAGCAACCCACATACAATTCCAGCATTCCACATGTTCATTATTATCCATTGACATCAAAATATAAATTGCAGAGATGAAGTAACCAACAGCACTTATCTTTCAATGAAGAACTCGCCCGCAACCAGCTACGTCGCTGCAACGTTCCACCCAACCATAGGCCAGCGTGCTCATCAATCTCTCAGCACACTGCCACCCCCGAGCTGGGCATGATTCCTTCAGGAAAGGGTCAATTGCAGGCTTACACATAGCCAAGGGGACACCAAAACAACCAAACCAAACACTTTTGGGTTTAACAGGCCTTCAACAAGCGGCCAAGCCAGCACAGTCCGAAGACCAACCACTGCATACCTGTAGCAATCAAACCCTTCACAGCCCTGTGAAGAAAGAAAAACAACCAAGGATAATCCCAATAGAAGATGAGGCACAACTCAAGCCCATAAGGCAACATGGAGTTGTTCTTGGCCGCCAAAACAACTCAGCTGCAACCCAGAACAAGGGTACTTCAGCAGCTCAATTTCACAATAAAAACAGTGGCAACAATCCACAGCCCACAGTGGATAAGAAATAGAACTCCCGGCATAACCATAGGAGACTCGGCCAATGACTGCGGACATCAACAGCCCCAACTCACAGTGTCAACGATGGCAGCTATACACAGTCCCAAACAGCAGGGAAACTCAGACACAGACCACTGCAGAAAACGACTCAATACGAAAGCATAGCAACCCAAAATGCAATTGGACACCACAGCCAACCAAAAACATGGGGAAGACAACAACCCCAAAACACAATCAGTGAGCAAGGCTCACAAGTGGGAAAACGACCCCGAACAGTCTGTGTGTGAGTGCAACCCGCACCAGACCACAAAACACCAAGGAGACTTACCCAATTCCACTCTGTGGAAATCATGAATGACCACAGGTAAGCAGCTCTCCTCCTGGCCATGTGAGATCCAGCAGATCCTCTGCCTGTGCGTGAGGATGAGCAAGACTCCCGCCCCTCTGCGTGACGAAAAACAAACAGCGGCCTCCGCGTGAGGAATGAACAGACCACGAACCTGCGCGCGAGTAGGAAACCGACCACCATCGTGAAGGTTGAAGCCTAGCTGTGTAAGCAAACAGACAGCGGCCTCTGTGCGTGGATGAACAGCAGAACGCTCAGCGTGGGGAGGATGAACCGGCAAGGTGAGAATGGAGTCGTGGGTGGTGTGTGGGTGTGGGTAAGGGACTGACAGTCCTGCCACCCCACTCCCAAAGGCAATAACTGCCCTCAACCACTCAGCCATCACTCCTCAACCACCAGCTGAAGCATTAAAGAGGTTGACAAGGTTGGATGAGACAAGAAAAGGTGGCAAACAAACAAAGGTGGCAAAACATGGGTTTTCCCCCCATAAACCAAGGTTCGACATCCCCCCACCCCTTATCCTTTGGAACCATGCCCTTTTCATTCAACGTTGCACTGCCGTAGCTGGTTGTGGTTTATTTTAATTGATGTGTGTGTTTACATGATGCCAACCATAGTGTGCCGGATAGCATGGTATACCATCGACAACTATCCCTTTTGCCGAAACATACACAACGAAATCGATGGTGGGGCTTTTGCCTTTAGCTCCTCACCACGATTAATTACATTATATACATCATGCAAATGGGGTCAAAACCGGGGATGTGACACTCATCCACGATTTGCTGTGAAGGGACCATTCATGTTTTCGGCTATATGACCTCCTCACAGACTGGTATGGTCGTGTAATTTTCCCGTCATTTCAATGTTGAGATTTGGACCGTTGCTCTTCCCGTGAGTTATGGTTGTCACCATTCTCCTCAAGATTTGTTGTGTTGTTGTGGTCTCCTTTACATTGTGATTGTTGTGGTCTTCTTTATATTTTGGGGATGGGAGTCTATTCATTTCACGCACAGTGTATGTTGATACGTTTTGGGACTGTTGATTTCCCCCATGTTGTGAGTTGTGTGCACTGATACGTTTAGTGGCCTATTGAAATTCGCTTGGGATTCATTTCCCCTGTTAAGCTATAATTGTTAATTAATTGCCTACGTGCAATGGTTGGTCTTTGGACTGTGTTGGGAGCAAGGATGGGGGCTTGGTTTGCTTGGTAAACCTGGTGTGTTTGGAAACCACACAGATAGAGCTAGAGGGCTGGCTTTCTTCTCCACAACACCTGAATAGCACTGGAAGGGAATGTAGGGCCTGAGGGACTGTGTAGCAGAGAAGGGACCGATTCCTTGTGTTGGGTGTGTGTGGGTGTCTTAGAAGTCAGGCTAGTTCTGGTGTAGGTGTTCCTATCTCTGTAATGAGCTCACCAGCTTAGCATTTAGCCTTTCCCAACTCCTGGATGGCCTGATAAACCTAACCATGTTGGCTTGGTTGTCTTGTTGATGGCCTGATAAACCCAACTGTGTTAGCTTGGTTGTGTTTTGCGTATCCTTGGCTATGTGTAAGTCTGCTTGCTCCCTTATTCCTTGGAGAATCATGCCCAGCTCGGGGGTGGTAGCGCTGCTGAGAGATTAAGGACCACGCTGGCCTATGGTTGGGTGGAACGGTGCATCGACGTAGTTGGTTGCGGAATGAGTTTTTCATAAGATAAGTAATCTTGCCTATTTTACTTCTGCAACCATATTTTCTGTTAATGAATGTGATGAACATGTTGAATGAATGCTTGTATGAATGTGTGTTGCTTCCGCTGTGTATGATAAACAATTGCATCTGTGTATGTTAAATGATCATGTATGCATGTCTAGTTCAAAGCATTTTATTCCAGCATTTCAACAATTTTATGAATGCACATGTTCATGGGGCTGGTATCCCGGATGGTTAACGCCATGGTCGCGTCCTCTTCGCCGGTCAGAGGGACAGGGACGTGACACAAATCAAATCCCGCAAGATGGTGCTGTGTTTTTACGTGAAGGAGACAAAAATACAACATGTTTAGTCATCATTTTCAGATGACAATTCTGAACTGATGGAAAATCATTTTGAAAAACTGAAGGAGGTTTTTGTTCCTAACACATCAAAGAACAATAAACTCTCTCATTTTTCCTAGAAGTGTCACATATTTGGAGAATCGAATCCATCTCTGAGCCCTAATTTTCGGATCTCAGAATTTCCTTGTTTGACACGTGTTTTTGAAATGCAGATCTAGGGAAAATTAAAACGAATCTCAAAGAACCGAGAGAGTTTTTTTCTCACAATAAACCAATATACAATAAAATATTTCATTTTATACACAGGTGTCACATATTTGGAGAACCGAATCCATCTCTGAGCCCCAGTTTTTAGCAGTCTGGACCAATTTTTGTGGCAGGAAGTTTCAGAAATTGTTTGTAACTGATTGTTATCTTTGGGATTTGGGAGGAAATTCGACTTCTTAGGGGGAGGATTTTGACCTCACCATCTATATGATACATATGGTAACATTTTGAAAAGGTAGAGGGAGTTCGAGCCAAGGGCTGAGACTATATTGGCAGAGGCATGTATTACATTTCTTGGGTTATTAAAGATGCTTGGAGTGATTATGTACGATTGAACCTGTTTTGTTTTAATTTGAAGTGATAAATATTGCATGTTGTTCATAATTTTGTTATGCGTATGGTCCTATTCATATGTACCAGAATTCTTATGATTCAGCTGTATGTTTTTCAGTGATATGAAACAAAGCTAGTTCTTTCCCTACATAAGTTCATGCTCGTAACTTTATACCTTTGTGTATTTTGTTTATGCATTCTCTATTTGGTATATCTAATATATTTTCCAGATCTCTGTGATATTCATTTGCAAATGAACTCTCAAACTTAATCACCCGTCCAACAATTTTAAGATTTCTCTAAGCTTGGTTCTCTTGCAGTCGAGAGTTAACTTTGTGATAACATTTTCTGGCATTGTTGCCGGGGACGAAGAAACAAAGTTATTTTCTCTGGAGTTTGATATTGGTTTGATCCTTTTCTTGACAGTGAACAAGAAGTGGATACTTTTATGACTGCAAATTTCTTCATTGGGCGATGCCAAAGAATCCAGAGGTGACTCCACTGATTGAAGATCCAAAATGACATCACAGGATCGAATGAAGGCCATTGTGGCTCAGAGGTTTGCACCTCTTGAATTTTTCTGCAGTTCCTGGTTTCCCACATCAAGTACGAGTATGACAGAATGGGGATATTTTATGCCTATCTTCAGAGAAAGGAAAGAAGACATTCCTGTAGATCACCTCATTAAGTTTCATGAGTGCATGAATCTGCTAGATCTACAACATGAAGATGTTTGTATGAAGATGTTCATGTATTCATTGGACGGTGATGCACGTGAATGGTACTTCCAACATTTCATCCTTGAAGGATTTCCACACAGTATTCCATAAGCACTGTAAAAGGTACTTTTTAGCTAAGTTTTTATTTGAAAATTGTTGTGAGGAATATGAATTGCATGATGAGGATGAAATCTTTTCTATTGCTTCTTCCGAGGAAGATTCACAATTCATAGTTAATGGTAAAATCCATGATTGTGTAACTGAGAATGCTCTAGGTATACCTACTACTTCAAATTCAGATGATCAAGATGATAAGGATAGGGAGAAAGAAGAAGATTTATTGTCCGCTGTATTTTTTTATAACTTTGTTTTACAACAAGAGGACTTTCTTTCCCCTTATGTATCCATTACTTCAAATTTAGATGAAAAAGATGATAATAATGAGGAAGATCATGCTAATGTTTTTTCAAATCAGACTTTCTATCATGAATATGAGTATGACCTAGGCATTAAGGGAAATGATGAAAGGTTATCAGATCTGTCCATTATATTTTCTCTTGCATCAAAGATCGAGAAGCAGTTTGAAGAGCCCTTAGTTTCTATTCTTGAGCCAAAGTTAAAAAAAAGAAACAACGGAGAGGAAAATATTTATGTTTCAGCACCTATGGAAATTTTAAGCAGTGAGCCTATATATGATGAATACTCAGATGAATTGGAAAAAAGGCCTTTTGAATCAGTGTGTATAAAATTCTTCAGTGGAAGCGAATCTGTGTTTGCTAGCAATGAAGGAAATGGAAAAATGATAAAAGATAATTATGTAATGAATATCTTTGATTTTCAAAATTTAAAAATTCATAAGGATCAACCTAAGTATGATGAATATTCTGATGAAGAAGAGCAGTTTTCTCAATCACCATCTATGGAACTCTTCAACTATAGCATTATATGTGACACTCATGAGCAGGAAAGAGTAAAACAATACTCAATGGAAATTCTTGAGCAACAGTTGCATCTTTCATATCAAGATATATCTATCAATTCCAAGTATGAAGGAATAATTTTTCATGAGTTTCATGATCCTGTGGTTTCTTGGATGGAGTTGTATTTTTCAAAAGTTTTTTATGTTTTAGCTTTTTGTATACTTCCTATTTCTAGCTATAAGTATCAACTGCCTACAGACTCTCTATTACATTTATCATATCTTTTGTGGGTCTTTTCAAACAGTGACATGTATTGAGCTATCATTGTCAGTCAAATAGCTTCTTGGCTCTATTGGAAGTATGATTACACATGATCAGCTTATTGCCTGCAAGATAGGAATAAGAGTTGTAAATAAATAAGCTCATCCTTGAGAATTTTCTTTAGTTGGTACAGTGTGATCAGATTGTTGTGTGAGGATTATTTCAGTTTGCAGAGTAGTTTAAAGTGTAGCATTTAGCCAACATTGTGTTTTCAAGTTTTTCAATAAGTAGCAGAGATTTGGGATGAAGACTATAGCCCAATGAAATGGAAAGGTAATTGGTCTTATTGTGCTTGGAATATCACATGGAGCATTACATCCCCAGACAGAGCCAGATGTTGTCACCAGACCTGTCCCACAAAATTTCGGATTCTGGCAGCATGTATGTAGTGAAGGATTCTATCTCTCAAAGCCAGAAAATTTCATGATTATTCCAGTGTCAACATGATATGTGTGATAGATCTTTTAAGTCTAGAGATATTTTATTTCCAACATCAAACTTATCTTAAATATATATCATGGGAGTTAAAGCAACATCCATATGCACATGGAAAGCCATGGCATAGCATTCAAATACTAACGTGAAGATGCACTAAGTATTATCAATCACAATCATCAACGTTGTACTCATATATAAAAGCCACATGGAGCAAGAGATGAGGGGAATGAAACATCGTTTGTTTTCTTAGCTTGATTCCAAATATCCAAACACCTAGATATCAACTTCAATGAGGATAAATCAGATCAAATCCAGCAAGATGGTGTTGTGTTTTTACCCGAAGGAGACAAAAATATGGCATGTTTAGTCATCATTTTCAAATGACAATTATGAATTTCTATAAAAACATTTTGAAAAAATGGAGGAGGTTTTTGTTCCTAACACATCAAATAACAATAACCTCTCTCATTTTCCCTAGGGGTGTCACATATATGGAGAATCGAATCCATCTCCGATCCCTAATTTTCGGATCTAAGAATTTCCTTGTTTGACACATGTTTTTGAAATGCAGATATAGGGAACATAAAAACGAATCTCAAAGAAATGAGAGAGGTTTTTTTATCACAATAAACCAATATACAATAAAATATTTTGGTTTATACACAGGTGTCACATATTTGGAGAAACGAATCCATCTCCGAGCCCCAGTTTTCAGTAGTCTGACCCATTTTTTGTGGTAGGAAGTTTCAAAAATTGTTTGTAACTAATTGTTATCTTTGGGATTTGGGAGAAAATTCGACTTCCTAGGTGGAGGATTTCGACCTCACCAAATATATGATACATATGGTAACATTTTAAAAAAGGCATAGGGAGTTCCATCCAAGGGCTGAGACTGTATTGGCAGAGGCATGTATTACATTTCCTGGGTTATTAAAGATTTGCAGTGATTATGTACAATTGAACCTGTGTTTTAATTTGAAGTGATAAATATTGCATGTTGTTCATAATTTTTTTATGTGTATGGTCCTATTCATTTGTACCAGAATTCTTATGATTCAGCTGTATGTTTTTTAGTGATCTGAGACAAAGTTGGTTCTTTCCCTACATAAGTTCATGCTCGTAACTTTATACCTTTGTTTATTTTGTTTATGCATTCTTTGTTTGGTATATCTACTATATTTTCCAGATCTTTGTGATATTCATTTGCAAATGAACTCTCAAACTTAATCATCTGTTCAACAATTTTAAGATTTATTTAAGCTTGGCTCTCTTGCAGTGGAGAGTTAACTTTAGTGATAACACATAGGAACCTTCCGATCTTCTCCCAAAAGCTTCCAGGTTCACAACATCCTGCTCTCTTTCAAGATCAGCCATCAGAAACAATCCACATTCAATGAGTGTCATACTCTATTTGTAGGTCAAGGCACATTGTATTTCCCTACAAGACAAATTATTCTAATGGTTAGAACCATTGCATACTCATGAAATTTATTTAGATAAATACTTTCAATATACTGATAATGATTTACACAATTATGTACACATTTTAATTAGTGATTCAACATAACACAATACATATCTCATGTAATATTTTTCAACCCTAAATCATTCATGTAACAGTCCTATATTTATATATTTAGGAAAGAAGTATGCAACCCCATATTCATATCTCATGAAATAATCATGCAGCCCTATGTTCATAACTCATGAACAATCATGCAACCTTGATTTCATATGAAAATTTCAGCCTTATATGCAACCCTATATATCTCATAAAATTGCATCCTTCTATTCATCTCTCATGAAAGTGTATGCAACATTATAGTCATAAATATTTATGCATATCATATATTTCATGAGCTTCACCATTTGTCAATAATAGAAAGACAACAATGCATATGCTCAACATGCTTATAACACAATTCCTAATCCTAGGAATGCATATCTCTATATGACTGAACTAGAACACATTCAAAAAGCATTTAGATACGATTTATAACAACATATGATAATCAAAATACAAGTACTTGTCTTTTATTGTTTTGTGTAGGATCCCTCTTGATCTCTGCTTCCTTGCAAATATTCTCGGAGTCCTTATTTTTCACTCATTCTACAATTGATCCATATGGAGATCGGAGGCCACCCACCTATTCCACTGGCTCAAAACAATTGTCCATTGTGTAGTTTCCTATTTATTTTCTACGGTTTTTTGAGTCCCAAACTTTCGGGGTCGTTTGAGGCCCTAAACAATGTTTTTTGGCAATTCAGGGAATCCACATGATTCTTAATGGCATGCATTTGGCCCCAGTTGAAATATGTAAGTATCGGATAGACCTTTCCAATGGGCTATCGAGCGCCCAAATCGTAGATCGTATGCAAAATTTATGACCCCGAGAAGTTGACTATTCAATTAACCACCTTGGGGCCGCAAACTTTATGACGATTCATCTTCTAGGGTTATGTTTTGGAATTTTGGGGTTCTCTCCCTCATGATTATTATAAATAGGTCCTTTTGGCCTCATTTTGTATTCAACTTGGCATGAATGAGCGTAGCATCCACATCTCTTCTTAGAGATAGCTACCACCATTCTAGTTATTGTATTTACAGTCTATTCTATTTCTGCCATTTACTAGAATATGTGTTTATTGTATCACTATTTTCATTGCAACATGTTTTTGTTTATGATGCTATATATGTTGTTTAATTTCATTCACACACAAATCTAGATCAGTGGTATCAGATCCATCTCCTCTTTGATTGTTTCTTGACACACGTACCCAACGAGGTCAGGGTATAGAGAGTTGTATTTCAAACTAGTTTCACTTGAGGAAGATCACTCTCGCCACCCCAAACGAACTCCCTTGGAAGAATAAAAGATAGACGATGGATCAAGATATCCTGTCAAGTCAATGCTTGAGGAATCCCTCACGCGACAGAGGAATGAGATGATGGAAAATTTTGCCCAAATCCTTCTATGAATACTGACAGTGGTAGGTGCACCTTCAACAAGCAACCATTTCGGGGATGCAACTCCCTTCAAGGTACAAGTTAACTTTGATATTCCTTTATTTAAAGGCGTAATTGATGTTGATGCCCTATATAAGTGGTTGAATTTTCTAGAAGGGTATTTCCCTCTCCATAATTTTTCCATCAGGGAAAAGATCACCTTTGCGCTCCTTAAGGTGTCCCCCCATGTCAAAAATTGGTGGGATACTTATTGGGAGAAAAACTCATCAGACGAGTCTTGAGACAAATCCCACTTGAGACTCTTTCATAGATGTCGTCAAAGAACAATATCACCTTGTGGTAAACTATGATGACCAGTACACCAAATGGACCATTCTGCATTAAGAGAGGGACCAAACGGTGTCAGAGTACTCCAACAACTACAAAGCTGGGTATCAAGGATTCTGAGTAGAACCTGATACTAAAATATTGTAGTGGCCTACAGTGGTACATCCAAACCGGGATGGAATTCCTAGACATCTCAGCACTTCGATCTTCCAATCAGTATGCTTTCAAATTTGAGGAAAAAATTATACAAAAGAATAAGCAAGAATTTGAACTTGTGAATCCACCATAGAAGCAAGGAAAGGGAAACCCTGGCCCACAGAACACAAAACAAGGAAAGGAAAACCACTACCCACCACTAGCAAAGAAGGGTAATGGAAAGACAAAGAAGTACAACGGGAAGTGGTGAGAGTTCCAAAAAATCCCCTGTCACAACACTAATGAATGCTGCTCAAAGCAATCATTGGTGGTCGATATCAAATCTTAAAAATCAGATCATGATTTCGATTTAGAACCCAATGCCATAGCCAAATGCTAGGAGAATTAAATCATCGATGCATAACCCACTTTCATTGTTGCTACCACATAGATTCAACCAGAGGAGCCCGTATATTTATAGGTAGAGGAACACCTCTTCCACCCATGAATGTGGGTAAAGGGAATCCAACTACATTTTGTTGTTGACAATTACAACCAAAAGAACTCAATCTCAACATATGTCATCAAGATATTGGAGCTTCTGACAACACCACACCTGCAACCTACAACATCGGTTGGCTAAGAAAAGGATGAGGTGTCCTCATTACTCAACAATACGTCCTACCAGATGGCATCAATCCTTTCAAAGACAAGGTACTGTGTGATGTGGCCCCACTTGAAGTTTGTGATGTTCTTTTAGGATAACCATAATGTTGAAGCGTCATGTCGTATATGAGTCATGACCTCACAGTGTCATTGTCACTTTGGAAGGACAACTCTAATGGATACCATAGATAGTTGCACATGCCACAGTCTCGCAGGGTAGGAGGATACGTTCCCAATCCAAGAAATCATCCCTCTTCATAATTTCCTTTGAAGGAGACCATCAAATCATAGAGACCTCCACACCCTCTACACATGGCCCCTTTGCTCAACATAATCGAGAAGAACACAAAGTCGGTGTTCCCTCATCCATTCGAGTACCTCTACATTGCGAGGCCACACATTTAAGGTGCTCATCCAGAAACAAATCACCCATACCATCTCATACAAAGGATCTCATACCAACCATAATTGTTGAATAGCTCTAGGGAATCCATCAACAACAATTACAACCCTCTCGGGATGTCAAAGAAAGGCAGCCTCTTCACTTCAGCAAATGTCGCACCACTAGATTATCTCAACACACAGTTCAAGATATGATAGGGGATTTGACGCAATGGAGACCATTGATTCCTAAGGGTGGAGGATTGATCCATATGGAGATCGGTGGCCACCCACCTATTCCACTAACTCAAAACAATTGTCCATTGTGGTAGTTTCCTATTTATTTTTCTATGGTTTTTCAGGTCCATAACTTTTGAGTCCATTTTGAGGCCCTGAACGATGTTTTTTGGGGATTTATGGGGGAAATATGATTGTAAATGGAATGCATTTGGCCCCAGTAAAAATATATAAATCTCGGATATACCTTTCCAATGGGCTATCGAGTGCCCAAATCGAAGATCGTATGCAAAAGTTGTGACCCCGAGAAGTTGACTATTCAACTAACCACCTTGGGGCTGAAAAATTTATGACAATTAATATTCTAGGGTTATGTTTTGGAATTTTAGGGTTCTCTCCCTCATGCTTATTATAAATAGGCCCTTTTGGCCTCATTTTGTATCCATCTTGAGACGGATGAGCATAACAACCACATATCTTCTCAGAGATAGCTTTTTTTTTTCCAAGAAAAAAAAGCATAATTTCATTCATCTTTCGAGATCAAAATTACATTCAGTATATTCACTTCCAGGTGAATTCCAGAGTCCAAAAAATGGATCCAATAGATAGACTGCCCAGTCTTCTGTAATATAAATGCAAAGAAAGCAAAAACATATGCTTTTTTCACAAGTAGCTAGATAGATCTTTACATTAAAGTTTTCCACAAAATATAGTATCATATCGATCAACCGATTATACACAGCCAGCATAAAAACATCAATAGTGTTCTGAACCCACTGTTGATTCAAGATCTGCCAACGAGATAAAAAAAAGACCAGTTCGGTAATCAGAAAAAACAGCTATCATATATATGCTGGAAGAGCATACACCTGATAACTTAATAAGCGATATCAATATGCTTCTTAACACATTGTTCATATCAATCAGCCGTTTATACACAGTCAGCATAAAACATCAATAGTATTCTGAACCACTGTAACGGGATCAAAAAAGACCAAATCGGTAAACAGAAAGCAGCTGTCATATATATGCTGGAAGAGCATAACAATGATAACAAAATAAGCTATGCTTCAGCTATACATCATTGTTCATGTAAATATATTAACCAAAAAATCAACCCGTGACTAAAAAAAGCCTCTGTTTTACCATAAAAAAACTGTCAACTCATATAATATCAATGAATGGCCTGTGATAAAAAGTCTGAACAATGCCTTCAATTGTTTCTTTCACCAACCAAGTGCCCATTGCCAGTCGGAGCCCTTCCTTGGAAGCTTTGTCCGCTTCCTGGTTATTTTCCCTGTATACATGGCGGCATGAAAAGGTGTCAAATCGAAGGAGGAGCTGCCGAATGGAAGATATAATGTGTGCTAATCTCAAATGCCTACACTCTTGTGTATGATTGATCCACTTTATAACATTCAAAGAGTCCCCAAGAAAATTAAGTGCAGTGCACCCTTTCTCCAAAGCAAACATCAGCAGCATTTTGAGACTCATTAATTCGGAAAAATTATTTGTGCCTCCCCCAAGCCCCAAAGACATAACAAAGAAATGAGAATCAATTAAATAAAGAACTGCACCACCACCACACAGATTGTTCTGGGCTGCCCCATCAAAGAAAGCCCACGGAATAGATCTATCTAGTTCCCATGCTAATGACCTTCGTTCTCTAACAGCCCTGATATGTTCCGGAAAAGAATTGAATAAGCCCACTAACAGAGTACCAGTAATAGCCGAGATGCTTAAGGCATCTTTGAAAATAGCCTGATTATGTGCCATCCAAACCCCCCAAATGACCAGCAAAGGTAAAATTTTATGATGTTTCTGGTTTGTTCTCCTCCACCATGATTCCCAAGCTTCCCCAACAGTTTCCCCTTCCCACTGACAGTTAAAACCAACCAAAATGGTAATTTCCTTCCAGACATCAAGAATATAGGAACATGTAAGAAACAAGTGCAGAGTAGATTCCAGCTCCCTTTTACATAAAACACACCATCCCGGACCCTGAAAAGAGCGCTTTTGAAGAACGTCCCACATAGGAACCTTATTATTCAAAACACACCACATGAACAACTTAGTTTTGGCTGGGCATTTAAGCCTCCACAAAGGTCTCCACCACCATACTTCTTCCCTTTGATCCAAACTTGCACTAAGAGCTAGATACCCAGCCTTAGGACTATAAACTCCCCCCGGATCAGCCTCCCACACCAATGAATCATTTTGATCAGAAAGAATAATATTAGCCTGCACCAGTTCCCGAAGGTATTGTTCCATAATGACAGTCTCCTGTACCCCCAAACCAAAGGAGTCAGCCCTTCTCCATAATTGATTCCACGGTTCATTGAGCCTTGGAACAGCTAAATGATTTAGCGTGACTACCCCTTGAAGGCCTAAGAACTCAATAACATCAGGAGGAAGAAGATGTTGTTGAAAACAGATCCTCTTTATGTCCACTCCAAAGGAGTCTAAAACAGATCCTCCTAAACCTTTCAAGGATCCCTTTCGGTATCCAAGATAAAGACATCTAATACACCGGAATTGCCTCCAAAACAGCTTTGACTAAAACTAATCTGCCAGCTCTAGAGAGCCACTTGTGACTCCATACCATTAGGCATTTCTCAACCTTCCTAATCAACCAAAACCAGTCCTGTTTCCGATACTTGTTAGCTTTTAATGAGAATCCAAGATATTTTAGTCCATCCTCCAAACCTGCTGTAGTATATGGAAAAAACCTCAAGAGTTCGGCCTCCTCTTCCGGTCTTAACATATGAGTAGTCAAGGAAGATTTTCCAACATTTATCTCCATACCTGTGGCCTTTGAGAAAAGATCCAAGATCTCCATAAGAACCTTAGATTCTCCTCTAGTACCAGAGCAGAAAATTAGTACATCATCCACAAAGAGTAGATGTGTAATATTTAAATTCGGAGCTATCTGAATCCCAATGAATCGACCTTCCGCTCGTGCTACTCTTAAAGCCCTGCTTAAACCTTCAGCAACCAAAATAAAGAGGAGCGGAGACAAAGGGCATCCTTGTCTTAGCCCTCTCTCGGCATGAAAAAAGGAGGAGGCTGCTCCATTAATCAAAACAGAGAAAGAAACAGTAGTTATACAAGACATAATCCATCTTATAAAATTGATGCCAAAACCTAAATGGGTTAGAAGCAACCGCAAATATAGCCAACTGACTCTGTCATAGGCCTTAGAAAGATCAATTTTAAGAATAGCCCCTTTCAGCCTTCTAGCTTTAAGACTGTGAAGTCCTTCCTGAGCCACCCCGATTGCCTCATGGATCTGACGACCTTCCAGAAAACCTAACTGTTCTGCAGAAATATGTTCAGAAAGAATAGCCTTTAGTCTTAAGGCTATGACTTTTGAGATAATCTTATACACACAATTGCACAAAGAGATAGGCCTGAAGTCAGATAGGGTTCTGGCATTGTCAGTCTTTGGGATGAGAGCTATGAAAGTAGTATTGAAACTAGTCGAAATCCATCCAGATGACCTAGAGTCTTCTATCACCTGCAACAAATCCATCCCCAAAATATCGAAGAGAGCCAGAAAAAAATCAATAGTCCATCCATCTGGCCCTGGACTTTTATCTTTCTGAAAACTTCCCATAACCACCTTAAGTTCTTCTTCTGAAACTTCCTTCATAAGGTCCCTATTGCCCTCCTCATCCACGAAACGAGGGAACATCTGTGCCAGTTTAATAACCTCTTCAATTGAGGCCCGAGGTGGAGCTTTGAACAAATGTTGAAAATGATTTACCCCACATCTGGCCTTTTCTTCAAAAGAGACAAATGAAGAACCCCCCTCATCCTGCAGACTCCATATAGTATTTGCCACCTTCCTACCTCTGGCATAGGCATGAAAAAACTTTGTGTTATCATCTCCACTCTCCAACCAAATCGCTCGACTTTTAAGTCTCCATGCTTCCTCTTTTTCCAACAAAAGGGTATTGTGCCTGCCCTCCAACCTTGACAATGCCTCTTTAGACTCTTGTGTTAAAAACCCACCTCCATCTCCTTCATAGATCAATAGAAGAGCTGCTTCAATAGACTTCAGCTCGGCCCCATCTCTTTTTCTCTTCGTTACTGCCCACTCCTTGATAAACACCTTAAGGCGTTTAATGTTGTCTGCAAACTGTAATGCAGCTGATCTGTCATTTTCCCTCCCAATAGGGTTCCAATGAGAAAGAAAAAGATTTTTGAATGACTCTTCCTGAAGCCAACATTTATTGAATTTTAAAGGGCTCGGAGGATTGTTGGGCCCCTTTTTGATTTCAAAGAAGATAGGGAAGTGGTCGGAATGACCCCCACTGCCCACCCATTGTCTTACCAAGAAAAAACTTTCCACCAACTGCTCTGCTACCAAAAATCGATCAATTCTTTTAGCCACCCTAGCATCCCCACAACGATTATTTCTCCAAGTCGGTTTTAATTTTACAGGTTCAATATCCAGCAATCCCTTCTCCATCAATTTCTGCACAAAAAACCCCGCCAAGGAATCCACCTGAGCATGAGGACCCCAAACCTCATTATGTCCCAGGGAGAAATTTAAATCGCCACCCATCACTATCGAATCACCATTAACCAGCGGATTTTGAAGCAGTGAATCCCAAAAAGGAGCTCTGTTAAGATAAGGACCATAGATATTAAGCACTGAAAGAGAAATCCCCAATTCTTCAGAAAAAGCTTCAACACCCAACACTGCCTCTGATCCCCAAGAGTTAATCATCTTCACACTACAATTTCTCCAACCCACCGCCAGTCCCCCAGATCGGCCTTTTGCATCCAAAGTCACAAATGAACACCCAGGTAACCAGCTTTCCAGCTTCCCCTGAATCACCTCTCCTGCTCCTAAAGTCTCTTGTAGCATAATCACATCAGGATGTTCAAGAGTAAGCACCCTGATGAGGGCTGATTTCTTTCCAGGCCCATCCAGCCCCCGACAGTTGAAAGACATGAGCTTCATAAACGACCTTTCTTCTTGGCCATCTCCGCTCTAAGGGCCTTTTCAATCGAAATTTGTGTACCTCCCAACAGATCCTCCTTGGCTCTGGACTGGGCCTTGAAAAGATTTGTCTTCCTACCTCTACCTTTTCTCACAGTCGAGGAACTCTTACCCAACCCCAGAGAAGGTTTGTGGCAGGATCTTAAAAAATAACTCGACTCCGTAGAGTCTGGAGGGGAAGGACATGACTCCTCAGAACAAATCTCAGGTGCAGGGTTCACAACAACAGAAGGGGGAGCTTCCAATAAGATAGGTTGGACAGGGTCAAATTCAGAAAAAGTAGCAACAGGTTGGACAAGGTCAAAATAAAAAATGGTAGCAGCAGGTTGAGAACCCAAACCCAAAAAGACCTCATCTGTGACAATGGGCAAAGGAAGGCCATGCTGCCCCGAAAGAGAAAGCTTCCTCAAACCATCAATCCAATCAAACCCAAGAAAGGAAACATTATTCAAGAACAGATTAACATTAGATAACAGAGGTAAGTTAGGGTTACCTGGACCAGAGGGATCCCCAATAGCCGTGTCTTCTACCAGAATTTGAGTCTGCGCTGGCTGATCAAGAGTCCCTTCAACCACCCCGGGAACCGGAAAAATCAAGTCTTCAGTAGGCAGTTCACTGTCCAAATCGTTCCCCGAGGACTGAGAAGGGCCGAAATCCACATGTGGCAGCTTAGAGGGTTTATCACGTGCAACCCAATCACCTTTCCTTCAACTACCAATGTGAGAACGCACCTGCAATTTGCATGACGCCGCCAGGTGCCCATAGACATGGCACCGTCTACATCGAAATGGGACATTCTCGTAATCCAATACCTGAGTAATGGGATCCGGTCCCCATTCCAAGATAATAGATTCTGCCAAACCCTCCCTGATATTTAAGTTCACCAGAATTCGAGCCACCTTTTTCTCCTTCGTTTCGAGAAAGGAAAGATCGGCCTCCAGAAAGGTTCCAAGAATATCACCAATCCCCCGAAAATGATACATATCCCATAAATGGAGAGGAAGCATTGGTAATCTCACCCATATAGGGATTACGTCCACCCTCTCTTTGCTAGCATCAAAAAGGGGGTTCCATGGCTTCAAAAGGACAAGTGAATGATCAATATGCCAACATTTGGTTTGAATCCATCCACAATCCTCCTCCTTCTTCAGATTAATGGCAAACTAGCCTCTATTCAACATCTCTATCTCCGGATTATATCCAAATTGTTTGCCCCATGAAGCCGCGGCCCAATCCTGAATAGTCTTTTTAGCAAAATTGCGCCCCATAACCCGCCCGACCAGAGAACACTTCGCCATCTTCAGTATGTTGTCCCAAGCTAAATCTTCTCCAACTGCATAATTCCGAACCAACTTCTTCTTGATCCAGTTCTTAAGTCGACCCTTAGAAATACCATGAACCCCAGCCTGTTTCCCTGCCGGCTCACCCGAGTCCCCTTGACCACCATCCGAGAGAACCCTTCTGGGAGATCCACACCCACGATGCTCCGCAGCAGCCAACGGCACCCTCCAATCCTCCTTCGAGTAGTCACCACTTGAACCCTGACCCTGCAAATCCTGACCAAAAACCTACAGACGCCTGAACACGACCATCATCAGCCACAAACCCTCTCTGAAAAGTTGACAGTGAGAACCCTAAGTTCTGGGACAATGAAACCCCCTCATCCGACCAGCTTGAGGACCCCAACAAACCATCAGACCACTGGAAATAGGGATCCACCAGAGAAATAGCCGGAACATGATCCACCGGCGAAGAAACAAGGAAAGCAGAAGGGGATGAAAAGTCTTCCAGCCCCAGCGGCTTAAAATTAACTGAAACCTATTCATCCAGACCCAGCCTAGGGATTTCCACCATATTCTCCAACGACCCTCCACCTGGCACCGCCCAGATATCAGTGCTCTCCAGCCTGTCACTGGAATAATCAACTACCTCCAGATCCTCCATTACTGATAGAGAACTGTGGCAGCCAATAAACCCCACAAAATTCTTCAAACCTCTAGTTAACCCTACCACCAAGACAGAAGGCAATAAAACCGCGGCCCAGTCCAAAATCAAACCTAAACAGCTCAATAAACACCTAATCAGAGCGTAAAGCCAATACTTCGACATCCATTAAAAGACTACAGCCACCTGGCAGCAATCTGACTACCTGCTCACGACCATACAATCTCTGCCATTGATCTCGAGGAATACCAAGGAGTACGTTTAATCAAGAATAACCAATCTTGCCGCTCCAACCCATCTTTTCCTCCATTGAATCCTTCTTAGAGATAGCTACCACCATTCTAATTGTTTTTTTATAGTATGTTTTATTTCTACTATTTAATAGAATATGTGTTTAATGTATATCTTTTTTCATTGCAACATGTCTGTGTTTATGATGCTATATTTGTTCTTTCATTTCATCCACACATAAATTTTGATCAACAACGGGGATGCAAAGTGGCCCTTATTTTGACAATGGAAGCACTGAAGCTTTGATTTGCCGAACTCTTTATTGAACTCCTTTGCATGAAATAACTTCTTGGGGGCGAATAGTTTTCTCGCTTTATTCATTCTTGTCATGAGGTAAATATTATCCTCTTTAGTGCACACTACTTTTCTTGATTCTTCTTGAAGTTGGATTTCCCTACATTGGTAGTGGGATCCTCTACCACAACAGGTACGAAGGTATCCAAATAATGATCCTCAAGAATGTTCAACACTCTTTACTTCCATGTGTTGAAGTTGGAAGTAAATTCAAGTCATTCGTTGAGTTGGATGATGATTGATGTCATGTATCTCAAACTTTGCTCAACTCCTTAGGATCATGTAGGATTTAGTTTGTTGCACAAAACTAAGCTCCTTCACGCCCTATGATCTGATACTATGTTAATGTTTTGAGAAAATATGGAGAGATTCAAACTTTAAAACTTTTATCAATCAATAATTGCATATATGAATATCATAAAAAAAATCAGCCTTATAAATAATTCAACCACAAGAGACAAGATGTACCTTGGGAAAACCCTCCAAATACAGAAGGTGAAAAACCCAACAATTATTTGGGTATAATATATAGACTTGTAGTGAATATTTTACAACACATTAGCAGATTTCCCTATAAGAGAGAACACAGAGCATTAGAGAAGAGATATCATCTACATCAATTGTAATGAACTTGCCAAGTTCCCATCACTTTAATACTAAAGTCAAAACTCATGCCATGCAAACCCTAGAGAATGGATGCATGAGAATTATCCATCCATGCATTACAAATTCAAATTTTCCTTCAATGGTGTCAAGTTGGTTCATAGGATTCTTCTCCATGAAAAATATATGCGCCATTCCTTCCAATAATAGATTTAACTGATGGTTGACTGACTTTAAATTGAAATCAATCTTTAACTGAATGCTAATCACTTAGTTAATAGACTGACTTAAGTGTCATCAATGCTTCATCCTTAGTGTCATCAGCGTGTCACTCTTAGTGTCATCAGTGCTTCACTCTTAGTGCCATCCATGCAAATCACCTTATTTACTATTTTTAACTTTGCATGGATCACAAAGAGATTCTTTATTTAACTAAAGCACATAAGCTCTACCTAGTTATATTTTGGCAATTCGAATTCTCTCTCTCTCTCTCTCTCTCTCTCTCTATATATATATATATATATATATATATATATATACTTATATTTTTATCATTTATCATTTACTTCATGGTCCACATGCGTATTTAATTATCCATCTTATCATATTATACTCAGAAGAATTGTCACACATACTGATGATTATCATATTACCCTGGGTCATATATTCATATGATAAAGTAAATCACTCTACAGGTAGCTAATATCTAAAGGAGACTTAGATCACTCAGTGACCATGACTAGTAATACATCACATAGTATTTCCACTTTACTAAGTAAAGTTTTCCTCACCTTAGCAAATGGAGGTCCACCTGAATGGATATCCATTTTTTGGACGACTTCATTAGGATCATGACTTGATACAACAAAAGTCTCCATTCTTAGTACAAGAACACAATACTATCATCCCACCTTAACACATGAGGATATATATGGGACTACACAAGTATGAAGAATGACTATTGATGTCGTACAATCAACAAATACCTGCTTCAAGAAGGGATTGACCATCATATTTTCATCATGTATCCTCCTTCTTCCCATAAAATGTTAGTGTTTGAACAAATATAAATAAACTTTAACTTTAAAAATTTAATACACAATTGCAGTGCAGATAGATATCATCAATAATCCAAAGACATAAATAAATCAAACCATAGAACACATGATATACCCAAGGAAAACCCTCATTAATTCAAAGGATTAAAAACCCAACAAACAATCTTAGAGTATGATTGTTAATTGATAGATAATGATTACAACACAATAGCATATTGCTTGATGAGAGAGCACAAGAGAGGAGATATCAAATGGAACATTGCATTGGTCTTGCCAAGTGCATAACACTTTAATAACAAGCCAAATTTAGTCATACAAAGGAGGTAGCGAATATTTGCATGCTTCAGTAACTTGTTAACACTATGAACACTGTCACATCTTCAACCATGCACCCCCCACGTACTAGGCTCCAACTTGTCACTTCATACTTAACTCCCACAATGAAGATATGTGCCCTCCATTAATTTCACTGAGTTTAACTGCCTCTAACTGAGTTGTTAATTGCATGAACTGAACTAAACTGAACTGAATCGAATTGAATATAACTGGATGTAATTGAACATAATGTTATCACTAAAGTTGAACCCGGACTGCTAGGGTCAAGCTTAGAGAAATCTTAAATTTTGGTTTAATGGGTAATTGAGTTGATAGAGTGCTAGAGGTATAATAGTACAGAGATCAGGCTAGGTTTAAAGACCAAATAGCAGGAAATGTATCATTGTAAAATACAATAATAGGAAAGACTACGAGCATGAATTTATAAAGAATGAATCTGGTTCTGCAACAGGTCATTTAAAGGTAATTGCACATCATTATAAGAATCTTGTAATGGAATGTAATTGACCATATACAGGATAAAATCATAACTAGATACAATTCATATAAAAGCAAAACAGGCTCATGATTATAATCATTTCAAAGCAACCATCCTACATAAAGAAAAACAGAGTGTATACATGCCCTGCCAATACAATCTCAGCCCTTGGCTGGAACCCCCCCCTCTCGCTTCTACCATGAAACATATATATAAGATAGCAAAGTTAACTTCTTTAGAATTTTTTGGATCTAGTCTAATGATTTTTTGCCAAGTTTTGGCTAATCAAACCAAAAAATGACTCATATCTCTATTTAATAGGGTTATAGTTCTACTAAGACTAAAACACTTAAATGAAGTGCCACTTGCAAGATCATTGATTTCTAGGAAATCACTTTCTAAAGAAAAGGATGATGGTGGATGCATCAAGTGAAATCCTTCAATGAACTCTGTCGTATACACAATTATGTTCTTGAGCTGTTACATTGAGGAACTTTCTGAAGAGCTAATGCAGCAGCCTTTATCACAAAGTTGTTGACATAAATCCTCTTCCCACTAGATGCTTCCTGTGATGCATTTAACTGGTTCCTCTATTCACCACAGCCCCTACATCATTCACAAGTTTCACAATCCTTTTAGCTTGGGTATATGTTGCAAATGCTTTCCCACCAAGCATGACAGTTCATGGCAGCACATTCTTGCGTTCCTCTGAGCTCATCTCCTTCTTGTATCGATATATGGTACCCAAAATATTTAAAAGTTGTCGTTTATACTCATGGATACGTTTGATTTGAATATCAAAAAGACTGTTAGGGTTGACTTTCGCTCCTGTCACTTGGAAAATATACTGAGCCAAACGGACTTTGTTAGCCATCTTAGCAGAGGCCCACTCAATTTGTAATTTATTATTGTCCGCAAATTGGTGTAGCCCACTTAAAAGATCAAGGTTAGTGACCCACTGAGATGTCTTGAGCCATTTTTTAATTATAGCACTTAGCTCAGGAATACAAAAACACAACCATTGGCGGGGGGGTGATACCATTGGTTTTGTTCTGAAACTTCTCTGGCCATATTGAGTAATAGTCATGAAAAATTTCATCTTTTAGAATATTGGTATGCAATAAAGCCACTCCATTAACTGTATGCGAGGATACCACACACAAATTTTCCATGCGCACAACAGGCTTATGGGGATTTGAATCATCTATGATGCACATATTATTGAGTCTATTCTCCATATTAGGTTGAGAGGAGCAAATCATTTCTAGGAACCACTTGTTGATTTCTACTATTATCTCCAATTCCATAAGCTTGTCAATGCATGTATTAACAGTCAAATAGTAGTGAGGAATTGTTTGTTTAGAAAGGAGAAGCCGTGAAGCAGTGACCTTCCTTATCTGTGATAGTGGTATGCCCATGTACTCAAGTGTCTTAGTAGGAGCTGCAGATGGTGGTGTAGCCTTTGAAGCAGAAGCCAACTAATCCTCTATATCAGCGTTCACAATGCGTCCATTGGGGCAAGTACCTTTTATGCTTGAAATTGGAACCTTATGATATTCTGCCATACTTCATACGCTACACAAGCACTAGTAGGAGCCTTGTAGTTTGGAAGGAGTATCAAGGACACCTGTGGGAAGCCTTCTGAATCAACAAAGTTTATTATTTGACCAGAGACAAAAACATCTACTACTCCATAGCTGTTCAGTAGCAAGTCCATAGGTAGCTCTATTCTTTTCCATGATGAAGAAGGGCTCTGGTGAAGGGCATGTGCAAACCTTAAGCCTGCACCGTGTCCGTCTTTGTAGGCTACTATCACCTTGCTTCCAAATTCCATTTGAATATTCTGCTCCTTCCTTCTCGCCTCGATTTTGGCTATTTCTCAAGATTTCAGGGGTCGACAATTACTGCTTCTGATATCTAACCAAGTTTTCCAAATCATTCTTCTGCTGCTTTGTCAATCCATTCTTGTATTTTTCTGCATTGAAGTATACTCTTACTGGCAATTTTGTTATTTTCAGAAATTCTTGGACAGAGCATAAGCATTTGAATTTAACCTCTGGGATCAATTGAGGGTCACCTTAGATGAAAGCATTCTGTGTGCTGCCAGAAACTTATAACTTTTGTTGGAGCAAATCTGATGACAACACATAACTAAGTGTAATTGAACTAAACTGAATGTAACTAACAAAATTGAATGTAACTGAACATAACTAAATGTAAATGAACTTGTTTTATCACAACTAAGACTCAAATGATGCCTTATTAATTCGAGTTCACTTGGAGGAATACATGGGAAATTCTAATTCTCTCTCCATATCTGTTTTCATATTAATTTTCTCTGCATAGTCCACAAGTGTTTTTCATTAATTCTATATCCTATCATGCTCATAATATTGTTTCCGAACCTATGATCATATGTATTTCCCCGGGTCATATAGTTACATGCTAGAGTAAATCACTCTAGGGGTAGCTAATCCCTAAAGGAGACTTGTAGCACCTGTTGACCATGACTAGCCATACATCACATAGTATATCCACTTGACATAATAAAGTACACCACCTCACAACATGAGCATATTTTTAGAACTTCATATTACTCACAATTGTACTGTCTTGATATTACTGACAAGACTCAACTTGATATTACTCACAAGCTTTACAACATCACCACCTCAATCATATGAGGATATTTGTAGGACTTGATATCACTCACAAGTCTATTTTCTTGATATTACTCACAAGAATCAGCTTGATGTTACTCACAAGCTTTACAACATCACCACCTCAATTATATGAGGATATTTGTAGGACTTGATATTACTCACAAGTCTATTGTCATGATATTACTCACAATACTGGAGAATGACTCTTGATGTTGTAATCTCAACACTCCCTCTCAATAGGGAGACATTCTCTGCCACACCAAGCTTATCTTTGAATTGTCAGAACTTCGTCACAAATAGATACTTGTAATAAATTTGCAATCTTCTCATCAATAGCATGTACTATAATTCATTTTACATGACCATGACTTAAATGAAGTAAAACATCATCTCAATGTGTTTTATCATAACATACATATAGGGTTTTCAAGAAAGCTTGACTATTAACACCTAATGGCTGTAGGATCAAGTCTTTCACCCTAGTAGCTATCTTCCCAGGATACACTACTCCTCAGCAAGTAGTAATATCCACAAAACACATTTTGCTTCTGAAGTACTCTCAGACATACATTTTTCTTCTGTAGTACTAGTCGCAATACACTTATATTTTGTAGTACTAGTCACAAATTACACTTAGCTTTTCTCAAGCTAAAAAATAGCTAGATGACACAATCATATAATATATTTTCCATGTAATAAAGAGCTCATTCTAATGTACCTCATGTTGATAATATAGTTGTCATTGATGTCAAAGGTGTTCACGAATGACAAAGGAATAACCAGTAGATATGGTAGCAGGATGAGTTTGGCAATGACAAAGGAAAAAGTTGAGTGTATGAGTAAAGAGAGAGTGTGGAGTGGAGAGTGCAGAGACTGTGTGTGAGCAAATTGTACCTCTGGTTAAGTTGAATGAAGAACAAAGTTTACTTTTCAAGTCTTTATACCTTCGTTTCGATCACCAAAAATATTGATTTAAATCTCTCTATGTGCATGTGTGTATTTTGTAATATGATATAAGTATAGGAGATTGAAATTGTCTGTGTGTAGAGCACCGCAGAAAGGAATTGATCATTCCAATGATCAATTAAATCACAGAGTTAAAGATTTGCATCTTTGACAGATCAATGGTTGAAAAGGGATTTCACAATAGAAGTAGTACCTGAATAAAGCCTAAACCAATCACCCATATGACTAGAGATCGTACGATGGATATTAGAGGTGGAGAGTATCAATGGCTAAATGAGGATTCCGCTAGATAAACTTCAGATATCTATTCATATAGATGGCCATGGAATTTTAATCCATCATCTTGAAACTCTTTAGGATCTCTACTGCACATTTTCCTTAACTAAGGAAAATATTATCCGGTGAATGCCACACCTCTAATCATAAGAATCATAACAAGATTATTGAATATTTTTCTGAGCTTCCTTATGAATTATGAGCATCATGCAAGTGTCCCTTTTACAGGAGGTACATCAAGTAGTTACACGGGTTCTTCATGAGTTAGTGAGTCTAGTTACTCCCTCTCACCATGTGAATGTGAGAAACATAATATGGGTCCTCCATTACGGAGACTTATGCTCATCTACATCTGAAGCTCTTCTTTTATGAATGAATGCAAATATGATATAATATCTTCAAGAGTCTTCACATCTATCATAATAGAATTAAGCCATCTATTATTTCTGCTTCCCAAGACTCGACATAAGAACCTCCTCAACTGTTATCTTTCAGGATCAACGATCAGAATGAATCCACATTCATGTCCTTCTTTACTTGTAGGTAAAGGCATATTAATTTTCCCTACAAGACAAATTATTCTAATGGTTGGAACCATTTCATATTCATGAATTTTATTCACATGAAATACTCTCAATATACTGATAAATATTTACCTAGCTATGTACATATATTGAACATTTGGTTTATCATAACCCATTATAATCTTATGTACTTATATGCAGTCCTATATCATTCCAAAAATCCATTTTTTGAAAGAAATGTATAGCCCCATTTTCATATCTCACGAGGTAAGCATGCATCCCTCTATCTGGCCAATCATGTAGTCCTATGTTCACAGTTTATGAAGCAATCATGAAGCCCTAAACCTCATGTCTTATGAAGGATGTTTTCAACCTTATATTTGTCCTATATGAGTATATATCAATCCTACATAAGTCTTATATCACTCATATATCAGCTTGCAATATATGGACTCATGAGATTGATAACATGCTAATAAAAAAAATGTATATGCTAAACACAATTCCAAGTTCAGGAATACAGATTGTAATAAACCAAAATCTGATTTTATAAAAGCATATGATAATCAAATAATCATGCAAACCAACAGAATAATCATGCAACTCTATATTCATATCTTTATGAAAAATCATAACATTCACATCTCATGAATCAACAATGTAGCTCTATATTAATATCTTTATGAACAATCATGCATATCTATGTTCATATCTTATGAAACAATCGTGCATTATTCATATGTTATGAAACAATCATGCATCTCTATGTTCATATCTTATGAAACAATAATGTATGCTTTATATTCATATCTTATGAAGTTTGTATATTTGCAAATAAATGAAAGACAATCAACGTATACGCTCACAATTCCTAATCTTGAGAATACGAATATCTATATGTCTATAATGAAAACATTCACAAATATATAGATATAAATAACATATGATAAAAATGAAAGTATTTATATTTTATTGTTTTGCATGCTCCCTCCTGATCTCTTCTTCCTTGCAAATATTATTGGAGTCCCTCGATCTTGCTCTCTTTGCAAATTTGAGTGCATGCAGGAGGTAATGAATCTCTGCATGGAGAAACTAGATCCCATGCAACCTGGAGTGAATGATCTTCTTCAGGTAAATTTCTTCCAACCATCATCATCCTCTTCTTCGAATGATTTGGGATATCATTACACACAAGATATATTGTAGAAGGATAATATCCAATCCATAAATCCCTCGGTCGTTCAACCAATTCATTCAGTTTTGGAAAAATAGCCATAACACGAATTTTGAAAATTTCATCTTCAAATACCTGATCATATATCTCAAACAGTTGCGAATTTTTTAAATCCACTTGTGACTAAGCTAAATCATCCCATTTCGGAAATTATTTTTCAATTGTTTTGTCTCATTCCTCACGGATTGATCATAACGTCTCCACAAAATTTGTCTCCTGAAAAGTGATGAAAATAGTGCATATTGACTTTCTCTTTAATTCGCCTTGCAATGGATAAAGACTCCTCACCCACTAAAGTCACATAGAAATATAGATCATGCTCCTTAAGAATGCTTAACAACCTTTCCTTTCATGTGTTGAAGTTTGGATGTTCCTTCGAGTTGATACTATGGTCGGACGGATATTGATCCCATTGCTTCAAGCTCTTGCTCAATGCTTCAATATTTATATAGGCTTAGAGTATCTGCAAAAAACTAAGCTCTTGCATGACATAACTCTGATACCATGTTAGTGTTTGATAAAAATATGAAGAAACTTGAACTTTAAAACTTTAATCCACAATTACAGTGCAGATAGATCTCATAAATAATCTAAAGACATAAATAAATCAAACCATAAAACATAAGATATACCCTCGGAAAACCGTCATTGATTCATAGGGTAAAAAACCTAACAAACAATTGTAGTGTATGATTGATAATTAGCAAAGAATTATTACAATACAATAGAAGTTTGCTTGATCAAAGAGCACAAGGGAGGAGAGATCAAATGGAACAATGTATTGGTATTTCCAAGTGCATAACACTTTAATAACAAGACAAATTCAATCATACAAAGGAGGTAGAGAATATTTTCATGCTTCAGTAACTTATTAACACTGAGAACACTGGCTCATCTTCAACCATGCACCCCCCATAGACTAGGTTCCAAGTTGGCACTTCATGCTTAACTCCCACAATGAAGATATGTTCCCTCCATTACTTCCACTGAGTTTAACTACCTCTAACTGAGTTGTTAACTGAATGAACTAAACTAAACTGAATGGAACTAAATGTAACTGAACATAACTAAATGTAACTAAACATAACTGAATGTAACTAAACATAATTGAATGTAACCGATGCTTCTCCATCAGTGTCATCTTCAACAACCACTTGCATAAATTAAGGAGTTGATTGCTTTATTCAATGAACTTGTTTTTATCACAACTAAGACTCAACTGATGTCTTATTAATTCGAGTTGACTTGGAGGAATACATAGGAAATTTGATTTCTCTCTCCATGTATATGCTCATATTAGTTTTTTCTGCATAGTCCATATGTGTTTTCATTAATTCTATATCATATCATACTCATAAGATTGTTTCTGAACCTATGATCATATGTATTACCCTAGGTCATATAGTCACATGCTAAAGTAAACCACTCTAGGGGTATCCAATCCCTAAAGGATACTTGTAGCACTTGTTTACCATGACTAGCCATACATAACATAGTATATCCACTTTACACAGTAAAGTACACCAACTCACAACATGAGGATACTTGTAGAACTTGGTATTACTCACAAGTCTATTGTCTTGATATTATTCACAAGACTCAACTTGATATTACTCACAATATTTGCAACATCACCACCTCAATCATATGATGATATTTGTAGGACTTGATATTACTCACAAGACTCAACTTGATATTTCTCACAACCTTTACAACATCACCACCTCAATCATATGAGGATATTTGTGGAACTTGTTATTACTCACAAGTCTACTATATTGATATTACTCATAAGATTGGAGAATGGCTCATGAGGCTATAATATCAACATAAAATACCAGGTTATAGTCCCCAAATGCTTGCATCTTGAATGTCCTTTTTCAGTAGCAATTTTAGGCAGGTTTAGGAGGGCATGTATCTCTTCCCAATTGTTTGTACCCCTACCTATCCCCAACTTGAAAGAGAAAAATAATTGTCAAACAAATATAAAAATCCTCAAGCTCCACATGGTCCATGGTTTCCTTGTCTTTCACCATCGAAGAACCCCCATGTCCTTGATTTGGCTATTTTAGGGGTGTTGTGACTAATGGGCTCTTTTATCTAGGAGGTAGTTTTAAGTATTCATTAACACTAATGGAAAGTAGTGATATGACCAATATTATATAGAATGGAAACCAAGTTCGAATCCCTCAAGTAGGTGTGGTTGTAAATATCTAAAGTATTTCAAGGTTGAGATCTATAGGGGAAAGTGCCTTGTGACCTCCAAATTGTCCAATAAAGGAAAAACGTATGGTTGAAGAAACACCACATTAAATAGAAGGTGTAAGTCAAGAAAAAATGGAAAATTCAATTTAAAATAATTATCATCCACAACCATGTTGATATTGTAAATCCCATATCATGTGGTATAAGATTCTTGTGGGGGGGTTGTTATCACCTTGTTTTTTCCCACTTGCATAGTATGAAATGGTTTTCACATAAAACATTAAATAATATCATATTCTAACACAATAAGATTATCGAAACATTAAATCATGATAAATTCCTTACTTATCTATGGAGAATTAAAATCAAAGTATGAATATAATCAAATATATGACTACACAAACCCTTTGTTTATGGCGTATGCAAGTTGCATGGAAAATTCTTCAATGCTCATGTAGGATTTATGTATGTCATTACTGCAGTAAATTCCGCAATCTAGTATTGGCATGTTGTTTCCATGCAAACTCTTATCTTGGAAACACCAGTGCATGTAGTTTCTATTAGTTATCATGAGGTATTAGAGTTCACAAGTGAAATTTCATGTGTTCACTTAGGAAATATATTCACTTCCCTTACATGGCATTATAGTAGGAAAACTTTTAAATACATGGATGTCCCATGGGTTAAAGGAGTTTAATGAATGTAAAGTGACCTGCAAGATTTATTCAGTTGCTACAATTAGTTCATTGTGCCTCTACAATGTTGGTGTTAATCACTTCATATTTCACTAAGGAGAGAGTTTCTTCTATCTACAACTAAGATGAAACAAAGAGCTTCTAAGATGATAAAACCCTCCCAATGAGAGAAATTAAAGGTCATTTGCACAACTCACTCTAGGTGACATTATTCTTATTTGTAATTTTATTTTCCACTTTCATTAATATAAAGTATCAATTCTTCTTCCCCACCATTAAATGTGAATTTGAATGGTGTGTGTGTGTGTGTGTGTGTGTGTATACAGAGTTTAATGCTAACTTATTGATATCTAGAAAAAATTGTAGTATTTGCTAGTTGATTGTCATTGTGTGTGAGTCTGTAAACGACTCCTTCAACTTGGTTCCCTTTTTCCTTGATCCACAACAATAAGCAATTCATAGAGAGGCTTATTCAAAGGTTTTATTTTCTTTTATCTCTAAATTTTCCTTATTTTCATACTAAGGATAATAATTCACTCAGATTTAATCATTTATATTTTCATTTTCATTATTTTTCTATAGCAATAACTCCAACTAATTGATGGAGCGCATTTGGTACATTTGTGTTCCAAATAACCCTCATACAATTGGAAACTCCATTGGGGAAAAAATCCATTGTTTCTTCTTTTGATTGGAATTGAGGCATTCTTAAACCATTCAACACACCTACTCCTCATCAATAAGGACGTGACTCACTATGTTAAGTTTTCTTAATTGCTTAGATGATATTCTGAAACAATTTACAATGGTAGGATCACTGAAAGAACAAAAAGTACAACCACACAAGAGAACACAAATATTTATCCTAGGAAAAAACCCAGGAAAATTTCCTTAGTATAGAAATCAACCAAAACAGTGTAAAATCCCAAGACAACTTCTCCTCTCTCTTTCTGGCACATTTCTTCTTATTCCTCTTGTAGACTAGCTTGAGTGAAGTGAGTACAAATGAAGGAGGCACCTCCCTATTTATATTTGACTCTTGACTTGACCTAAACCCTAACTGGATTGACTTGTCTAACTAATAGGGCCGACTTGACTAGTAGAACACCAAAATAATATTTATTATAATGAATCAAGGGTACTATTGACCTGACTAACATCCAAAGGTTTACGTTGATTCTTTCAATTAATATTACATGACTAATTACATTAGTGACAAATACCGAAGGAGGAATACAATTAGTACAAATATAATATATTCTGAAGTTACAATATTTTAACACTCCCTCTTAACTAAGAAGGTATTCTATACCCGCAACAACTAGTACCATAAGTGTACATCTGATTGGTGAGTCTCTATATGTCATAGGATTTTTTGGAACAACATCATGCATCTTCATCATCAAACTCTCTATGAGAAAACTGGAGCATCTTATGGAACTTCTTCTACAATATCAGTAAGTGGATATTGAATCTTCTTCTACATCATTGGTATGTGGATGTTGATTCCTTCTTCTACAATATCAGTATGTGGATATTGATTCTTCTTCTGCAATATCTGTATGTGGATACTGAGTCTTCTTTTCCAATTGTTAGTATGTGGATACTGAGTCTTCTTTTCCAATTATTAGTATGTGGATATTGAGTCTTCTTCTGCAATATTAGTATGTGCATACTGAATCTTCTTTTGTGACATTAATATGTGGATATTGAATCTTAGTCTACAACATCAATACACGGATATTGAATCATCTTATGTCATATCAATATGTGAATATTGAATCATCTTTTTCCATATTAGTATGTGGACAATGAATCTTCTTTTGTCACATCAGTATGTGGATAGTGAATCTTCGTCTGTCACATCAGTATGTGGATATTGAATCTTCTTCTACAACATTAGTAGGTGGATATAGAATCGTCTTCTATCATATCAATATGTGAATATTGAATCATATTCTGCCATATTAGTGAGTAAATATTGAATCATCTACATGCAACATCAATATGTAAATACTAAAGTAACAACAACATCATTGTCATGTTAGTACTAAAACCTCATTATCAACAAATAAATGTTAGATCATTATACGTATGAAAGTAATGAACTTGCCACATTGACATCAGTATGAAAGAACTGAAACTACCTCATCAACATCAGTATGAGAATACTGAATCTACCGCATCAATCATCATTATGAAAATACTAAAAATGTCTCATCAACATTAGTATGAGAATACCAAATCTACCTCATCAACATCAGCATGAGAATACTAAATCTACCTCATCAACATCAATATGAAAACACTGAACCTACCTCATGAACATCAATATGAGAATACTGAAACTGCCTCATCAGCATAGGAATATTGAAACCACCTCTTTCCCTTTGGCATTTTGGAGTAGCATCACGGTGGGTTCTCTAGTAGACCCACTCGGGATTTTGTCTGACTTACTAACCCTTTCAATCCAGCAAGCATAGTCAGATAGATGGATCTCCCTGAGGACCAAACAATCCGTGCCTAGCTTACTAACCCTTTCGAGACAAACAAGCCTATACAGACATACTAATACCACTAATATCAACCAATAATATGTCTGTATAAGGTAACATCCACTATCTCTTAAGAATCATCATTCAAGAGATTCAAATGTGTTGTCTTCAGAGTAGTCATAGCCTTACAATCCATCATCCCAAATCTCTTTAGGATCTCTACTATGTATTTTCCTTGGTTTATAAAAATCTCATCTGGATACTGCCATACTTCAAGACCTATAAAGTAGTGCATCATTCCAAGGTCTTTCATCTCAAATTATGTAGGGATCTTCTTCTTGCATTCGTTGATGGGATTGTCTTCACCTATCAAAAAATAAATCATCTACATATAGTAGTAATATCATAATCCCATCATCCTCAAATTTATAGTAGAGGTTGGAATCTTCTTTACTCTTGGTAATGACCAAACTCATCAGGAAACCATCAATTTTTCCATGCCATGCTATCGGTGCTTGCTTCAGCCAATACAATTCCTTCTTAAGTCTTCATACATGAGTTTTCTAATTACCTGTCTCAAAACCTTGCGGTTGCTTAATATATAATTAATATTCTATTAATCCATTTAGGAAAGATGTTTAGACATCCATCTGATGTAACTTCCACTTCATCTTGGATTCCAAGTGAAGGATGGTTCTAATTAAGGTTTACCTTGCTACTGGTGCAAAGGTCTCCTCATAATCAATTCCTTTTTTCTGAGAAACTCGTGAGCTATGAATCTTTCCTTGTACTTTTCTATACTGTCGTCTGTTGAATGCTTTGTTTTGTATATCCAGTTCTAGGACTCTAATGACTTGTTCTTTGGTCTTGGTACTATTTCCCATACATAGTTCTTTAAATCGATTGGTATTCCTTGACCATGGAATCTACCGATTCCTTCTGCTTTATGACTTCCTCAAAGCCACATAACCAGGGTATGGATTTGGATTCTTTCTTTTTCTAATGGTTCCTTCCAGGACACCATGTATTTCTGCTTCTTCAATTACTTCTCGTGCCCAAGAAGGCCTTCTTTTGCATGAGATCATCTCACTAGGAAATTCTTTAGGTCTTTGAGGTTCTGTCATGTCATGGCCCTCATGTATATGTTGTTCCTCCTCATTTACGACTAGATTAAAAACTTTCGTAACTCTAGGAGTTTCATGCTCCTCTTCGACTTCCTTGTCTTTCCTTGATTTTCTGAAGGTTGTATATTCATCAAAAGTAACACTTCTACTTAGCTCAATTTGACGGTATCCTGGGATATAGATTCGGTAAGATTTTGATTTCTCACTATATCCTACAAACAATCTATTCTTTCCACAGTATTTATTTTATATATTTATAGAAATTGTACTGCTTATATTTACCTTGATGAATGGTTCTGTGAGTATATTTACCTTGCTGAATGGTTTTGTATCGAGTAGCGGTATATCCAGCTGGTAATTGCTCACTCCGGTCTGAATAATGCTACGTATGAATAATGCTGTGAAGACAACGCTTTGTAACTATCAGTGTATACAACCTAGTTTTAAAATATGGGATTTCTGTAGACTCAGAAAGTACTAAGGATATTATACAGATTCCCATGCCCAGTTGCAATAAATCTATGCAGTCATTTTTCGGTCGAAAAAAATTTGTCCATAGATTTGTAGCAGATTTCATATTAAATTAATTGTGAAGCCTTTGCAAAAGATGATCAAGAAAGATGTAGAATTAAAATGGACTATTGTGGAAAAAGAAGCCTTCTAAAAAAGAAAAACTTCCATAGCTGCAGCCCCATCACTACGCAACCCAGATTTCATGAAAGAGTTATTGTTGTACACTTTCGTTCACAAAAAAGGTAATTCGCAATCTTTATTTTATATATTTCTAGATAGTGTACTCCATATGTTTACCTTGCAGAATGGCTTTGTATCAAGCACTGCTATATATGAATGGTTCACTCGAATGCTCTTCCTCTTCACTGTACTTTGCAAACCCACTTTTCCCTCGAAAAAGTTAAGGCAGCTATGATCAGTAAAAGAAGCAAAATTGTAGAATGGCCTGTCATTTTCGAGTTGATCTTGATAACTTTAATTCAGTTTCCATGGATAGACTAAATCAGACAGAGGACGATAGACGATGAGCTTCTTACATAATGAAAGTGTTCAGGGAAGGAGGAGGACAATGTCAAGGTGGATTTGGTACAGGTACATGTAGATGTATGGAGAAAGACACTTGGTGTCCATACACTGCAAGGAGGATGATAGAGATTTAAATTTAGGGTATTTGCATTGACACGAAGGCCTCGGGTCCTGGACTCCATATATTATTATGTTTTTATAAATACTAAAAAGAATATGCTTGGTCTAAACTTGTCACTCTTGTCAGATAGATAAATTAACAAATTTCAACTCTCCAACCTCGAAAATTATATTGCCCAACCTTGCAATCCGAATATCAAGATGATCTTGGCAAGTCTTTAAATATAGTTGACGAGTTGTTATAATATAGTTTATCAGCAGAACACTCAAATTATTCACTCTTATCAAGGAAGGCGAGGAAGAGACCAAACAATAACTATTTCAAGAAACGATTAAACAAAAAAATGATAGCAAATATTAATATTTAATCTTTGAAAAATGATCAATTACAGAATTGATCCCAAACGTTTATTTAGTAATCTTGGAAAAAAGGATTGTTTAAATAATTATTCCCAAACTTTTAATTGTAGACATATTCAAATCCTAGGCATAGAGGATGCATTTTATTTCTGAACCATAGCTGCTTCATGCCACTAACGCGTCCACTCTACTTTGTACAAAGGCATGCAAACAACTTACAGCGTGTAAGCGGTATTGGGCAGTGGGAAGCCGGCCCAAAAACCAAAGCAACAACATTAAAAAGAAACCAAAGCAACAATATTAAAAAAAGAAATGACATGACATGCATTTAAATAACTACCAATATCACTTCACAACCGGGTGTTGGGGCACAAGAATCCAAGCCAATGTCACCTTGATAGAACAAGCCAATGTCACCTTGATAGAACCAATGACAATTTAAAAAAAAATATTTAAAAAAAATTGCTCTGCACTATAGAAAAACCTTAGTCGCAATTTTTTTCAAACTACTCAAAATTAATACACTTGACTAAATCATATATATCCCCTTATCGGGGACATAATAAAAATGGTATATCAAAGCATTTTGCAATTTGTCCTTTAGATTCCTTGTAAATATGACATTGACGTGGGTATAATAATGACAACTTTTTGATAAGCTATTAGTCATGTATTCCTTTATCCAAAAACACGATGAAAAAAGTTTGTATTAAATATAAAATTTGAAATTTTGTATTTGTCGAATATGGTTTTCAACATAAAAAAATTCAATAAATTAATCCCATACACCTACTTAGTCAATATGTGAGAATATTCATGGGAAATGAGGAAGGAAGGACGGGCAGGTACTGTGCTCATGTCTGAAGTGAATAGAACGATAAATATGGCGGACGCCCGTATCCTTTGGCCCCTTGCAAAACCTAAGGTGGCGAATCAGTCGCAGACGGTGAGAGATATGTTCGAGTGTGGGGAGTGGCAGAGAATTATGGCGAGCGTGCAGAGAGTTAGGGGGTATGTCTGGGATAGGGAGAATTCGTCTATGGATGGCCCTATTTATATGTATACGGAGGAGTGCAAGGCCTTATACAAGGCTCTGTTTATGCTCCTGCTTCTGCCCACTGTCCGCCTGTGTGTTTTCATCATGCTGCGGTTATGGAGGGCCCGAACCAGAGCGCGAGACCCCAACAGGGGCATAAGCCCAAGTGGTGCTTCTCTCGGTAATGCGGATGAGTCGACACCCCCCGGCAGAGGTATCCCGACTGCTGCTCCCTTCAATTGGGGCAACCAATACATGGCGGAAATGCCCATGGCCATTGAGGCATTCATCGCCATTATGGAAATCAACCTCCTTCGGGAGTTTCAGGACATGGTGGGCTTCCCTCTACTACCCAACCCATTTTGGACGTTGCGTATCCTGATTTCCAGGGATATTCAAGCAAAAATCTAGATTTCCCAAGGCATTCATGACGCTCTGGATACAATCCAACGAGGTCAGTAGGAGAGTGCAGCAGGGTTTCGAATCTTGGAACAGATAGCCCAGAATTTGCTGGTCAGCCCTGGTCCCGACACCGCCAACCCAGGGAACACACTGGTGAATTCTCAAGCAAACACCATGCCAACCCCTCGGGAGGATCATTTCCAAGCCCCCCATAGCAAGGCCGGAAGCTAGGGGGAGACTCTCCAGTGGGGCCCCGTGTCTCCTTGTTTTTCTGATAAGTTCTGCTCGCTGCCTGTGTCGAGGCTGTTTCTTTTTTTTTAGTATGGTTCTCATTGGTTGTCTGTCAAGCTCTTGGGAGCATAATGAAATTGGCCTAAGTTCTGTTTCGGGTAATCTTCTGTGGGGAAGCTTTTGCTTCAAGGATGTAAGGAACCATTTTTGGTTTTTGTCAGACGGGACAGGCCATAACAAGCCTGGTCTATTTTTGCTCGAGGTCATGATCCAAAGACGTCATGTATAGCCCTTCTATGTAACTTTTTGGTATTATAATAGATATTTTCAACTTATATAAAAAACTATTTGAGAATATTAAAAAAATTTGTTTTTGGAAAACTTTTTTAGTTACAAGTACAAGGGATAATTTTAGGGCCATAACCTTTGTAAAGTTATTTTTACCCCTACTTAGTGTGTGTGTTAGATAAATTATTCTCCTTGAACCACAAACTTGTGTTACACCATTAAGATATGCTCATACATCCAATTTATCATTATATTTTTTCTATTGTTTGTCTTGGAGACATCTCATTGTTTGATTGGTTAAATTTTTTTAGAATGCTAATACTTTGAGTGGCACATTTTATAGGTAAGACAAATATGTTTCAAATAAGCTTGCATTTCTTGAAAAACATGCACCTCAAGCTATAATTTAAGGAAAGGATTTAAACCTCCCTTACACATTTCTCAACAAAGTTACCCCTCTAATCACCCGTTAATCCCAATACAAGAGTCTAATTCTTGCTACATTGAAAAATATAAACACAAGAAATTAGCAAAATCAATTTATGTCTCTTCAATAACTTTGCATAATGCACGTTTTCTAGGACTTTGATTGCACCTTTTTTGCAAATTATCCCAAGTTAATGCCTTATTATTAAGTTCTAACCATATGAAAATGATATATATAAGGGACATTTAAATTTCCAAATCAGTTTCTACAACTAATTAGGATTCTGAACTCCTTCTCCTTCACATAGAACCTATATCCAATATTTAGAGTATAAAGTACTCTAGCAATATTTTCTAACTACATAAAATCATCATCTTGAACTTTTAATATTTACATGACCTTTCCTCAATTTGAATAAAATTGTTCCCACACCAACATATATTCACCTTCAAGACCTATCAAATCTATTTTCTTCCATTATTGTCTCCAAATAGTAGTACGATATGGGTCAACCAATCGATGTAGTAACAAAAACCATTTTTCATGGAGAACATGAACTAGCTATTTAGGAAAAAATTATCTATCCCCACAATTAATATAAGTGTATTAACCTAGTCTCACCCTATGCCCATTCCCCACTTTCCATATTAGCCAACTTCCTATCAATGGGAAGGCTATCACCACAATGTTCCAAATAATGGAGGCATTTTTCCACTTGGTGAATTTCCTTAACTTTGAATAACGTGCCACTTGATTCCATTTCCAACAAGTTAATGTTGGGAAACCTCTTGGCCTAAACTATAGAACAAAATGAAAAGAAAAGAAGGGGACACGATTCCAAAAAGAAAAGGTGGTGTCTAGAGACACCGTTTAAGCACTTAAGCACATGGCATTGTGATTAGAACATCACACTGCATAATGAGCATGAAAAAACATCTCAGATCGATATCTTAGACAACCCATAGGGTCACCTATTTATAGTTTCCAGATCTAACCAACTTCCTGAAAGTAGGAAATCTGATCCACAAGTAGGGGTCTTTGGTCCAAACTGTTTCCGTAGATTTTGCAACTTCCCAAAGTTTTGTCAGTTGTTGTAGTTGTGATGACCATTCAATCGATTGTCCAACCAAATGTTCAGTAATTTTTCCAATTGAATGATTTTCTCCAGAAGATCCATAGCAATGATGAACCATTAAGACTATAGGTTCCAACACCCCCCCATCAGCACAACGCTCTGGAGATTCAGGAGGTGAAATTACTTGTTTTGAACACCCCCCATAATTTTAGCTTCATGAATCCCAATCATAGCCTAAAGTTTCACAAAACTTAGCTTCTGGTAAAGGCTTTGTAAATATATTAGCAACCTAATCATATGTCCTGTAATAAAGAAGAGAGACATTGTTCTCCTGTACCACCTATCTCAAATAATGAACACGGATTTTGACATGCTTCATATTGCTATGAGAAACATGATTATCATCAAATTGAATAGCTCCCTGATTATCACAATAAATAATGTTATAGGTCTGAAAAGGAAATCCAAGCTCATCGAGAAGCTGACGAATCCAAACTACCGTTGCTCTAGCATTGAGAGCACCATAATACTATGCTTCTGTAGTCGAAAGAGAAACTACCTTCTATTTGTTACAAGACCATACCATAGGTCCATATCTTATATGAAACACATAGCCACAAGTATATTTTTGGTCATCAATGTCATTGACCCAGTTGGAATCAATGTAGCCAATGAGTGGTTCTGCACCGTGACAGTACTTGATACCATACTGATAAGTACCCTTAATATATTGAACGATTCTCTTTGCATCTTTCTGATGGATTTTTTGAGGATCATGCATGAATCTGGAAACCACACTAACATAAAAGGAGAGTTCTGGTCGACTATCCATCAAATAAATAAGTATACTGACCAACTGTTGATAAAGAACAACGTCGACTCATGGAGAGTCTCAAGCTTTCGACAAATTCACTCCTAACTAATAAGGTATAGCACATGACTTGTATTCATATAGCTTGATCATTTCAAGAGATCCAAGGAATATTTAGGTTGAGAAAGAAATATACCATCACGCATTTGTAAAACTTGGATGCCAAGAAATAAATGCAAAAGACCAAGGTCAACCATTTCAAAGGTATCAGCAAGTTGTTTCTTCAAACCCAAAATAATATTGGCATTATTTCCAATTATGACTAGATCATCAAAATACAATGCCACAATTAGATAATCATGATGAACATATAATATATAGATGATATGATCAGATCCACAACGTTTGAAACCAAGATTTATAAAGAACCTGTCAATCTTCTCATACCAAGCAAGAGGGGCCATTTTCAAACCATATATATTTTTTTCAATTGCAGATAAGACCAGAGACTGTCACAAAACCAAGATATTTCTCCATTAAATTTTCTTCAGTTAGAACCTCATGAAGAAAGGAACATTTTATGTCCATTTGATGAAGCTCCCAATCAAAACAAGTAACAAAGTATGAAATGGTTTTCACATAAAACATTAAATAATATCATATTTTGACACAATAAGATTATCGAAACATTAAATCAAGATAAATTCCTTATTTATCTATGGAGCATTAAAATCAAAGTATGAATATAACCAAATATATGACTACACAAACCCTTTTTTTATGGTGTATGGAAGTTGCATGGAAAATTCTTCAACGCCCATGTAGGATTTATGCATGTCATTACTACAGTAAATTTTGCAATCTAGTAGTTGGCATGTTGTTTCCATGCAAACTCTTATCTTGAAAACACCAGTGCATGTAGTTTCTACTAGTTATCATGAGGTATTAGAGTTCACAAGTGAAATTTCATGTGTTCACTTAGGAAATATATTCACTTCCCTTACATGGCATTATTTAGGCAAACTTTTAAATACATGGATGTCCCATGGGTTAAAGGAGTTCAATGAATGTAAAGTGACCTGCAAGATTTATTCAGTTTCTACAATTAGTTCATTGTGCCTCTACAATTTTGGTGTTAATTACTTCATATTTCACTAAGGAGAGAGTTTCTTCTATCTACAACTAAGATGAAACAAAGAGCTTCTCAGATGATAAAACCCTCCCAATGAGAGAAATTAAAGGTCATTTGCACAACTCACTCTAGGTGACATTGTTATTATTTGTAATTTTATTTTCCACTTTAATTAATATAAAGTATCAATTCTTCTTCCCCACCATTAAATGTGAATTTGAATGGTGTGTGTGTGTTTGTGTGTATATACAGGGTTTAATGCTAACTTATTGATATCTAGAAAAAAATTTAGTGTTTGCTAGTTGATTGTCATTGTGTGTGAGTTTGTAAATGACTCCTTCAACTTGGTTCCCTTTTTCCTTGATCCACAACAATAACCAATTCATAGAGAGGATTATTCAAAGGTTTTATTTCCTTTTATCTCTAAATTTTCCTTATTTCCATACTAAGGATAATAATTCACTTAGATTTAATCATTTATATTTTCATTTTTCATTTTTTTTCCTATATCAATAACTCCAACTAATTGATGGAGTGCATTTGGTACATTTGTGTTGCAAATAACCCTCATAAGATTGGAAACTCCATTGGGGAAGAAATCCATTGTTTCTTCTTTTTATTGGAATTGAGGCATTCTTAAACCATTCAACACGCCTACTCCTCATCAATAAGGACCTGACTCACTATGTTAAGTTTTCTTAATTGCTTAGATGGTATTATAAAACAATTTACAATGGTAGGATCACTGAAAGAACAAAAAGTACAACCGCACAAGAGAACACAAATATTTATCCTGGGAAAAAACCTAGAAAAATTTCCTTAGTATAGAACTCAACCAAAACAGTGTAAAATCCCAAGACAACTTCTCCTCTCTCTTTTTGGCACATTTCTTCTTATTCCTCTTGCATATTAGATTGAGTGAAGTGAGTACAAATGAAAAAGGCACCTCCCTATTTATATTTGACTCTTGACTTGACCTAAACCCTAACATGACCGACTTGTCTAACTAACAGGGCCAACTTGACTAGTAGAACACCAAAATAATATTTATTATAATGAATCAAGGGTACTATTGACCTGACTTACATCCAAAGGTTTACATTGATTCTTTGAATTAATCTTACATGACTAATTACATCAGTGACAAATACTGAAGGAGGAATACTTTGTACAAATCTAATATCTTCTGAAGTTACAATATTTTAACACTCCCTCTTAACTAAGAAGGTATTCTATACCCGCAACAACTAGTACCATCAGTGTACATCTGATTGGTGAGTCTCTATATGTCATAGGAATTTTTGGAACAACATCATGCATCTTCATAATAAATCTCTCTATGAGAACACTGGAGCATCTTTTGGAACTTCTTCTGTAATATCAGTAAGTGGATATTGAATCTTCTTCTACATCATTGGTATGTGGATGTTGATTCCTTCTTCTACAATATAAGTATGTGGATACTGAGTCTTCTTCTGCAATATCCGTATGTGGATACTGAGTCTTCTTTTCCAATTATTAGTATGTGGATACTGAGTCTTCTTCTACAATATTAGTATGTGCATATTGAATCTTATTCTTTGACATCAATATGTGGATATTGAATCTTATTCTACAACATCAATATGTGGATACTGAATCATCTTCTATCATATCAATATGTGAATATTGAATCATCTTTTTCCATATTAGTATGTGGATAATGAATCTTCTTTTGTCACATCAGTATGTGGATAGTGAATCTTCTTCTGTCACATCAGTATGTGGATACTAAATCTTCTTCTGCAACATCAGTAGGTGGATACAGAATCGTCTTCTATCATATCAATATGTGAATACTGAATCATCTTCTACCATATCAGTGAGTAAATACTGAATCATCTACATGCAACATCAATATGTAAATACTAAAGTAACAACAACATCATTATCATGTTAGCACTAAAACCTCACCATCAACAAATAAATGTTAGATCATTATACGTATGAAAGTACCGAACTTGCCACATTAACATCAGTATGAAAATACTGAAACTACCTCATCAACATCAGTATGAGAATACTGAATCTACCGCATCAATCATCAGTATGAAAATACTAAAAATGTCTCATCAACATTAGTATGAGAATACCAAATCTACCTCATCAACATCAACATAAGAATACTGAATCTGCCTCATCAACATCAATATGAAAACACTGAACCTACCTCATGAACATCAATATGAGAATACTGAAACTGCCTCATCAGTATAGGAATACTGAAACCACCTTTTTCCCTTTGGTATTTTGGAGCAACATCATGGTGGGTTCTGTAGTAGATCCACTTGGGATTTTGTATGACTTACTAACCCTTTCAATCCAACAAGCCTAGTCAGACAGAGGGATCTCCCTGAGGACCAAACAATCCTTATCTAGCTTACTAACCCTTTCGAGACAAACAAGCCTATACATACATACTAATACCACTAATATTAATAGGCCTCTTCTAACTTACTAACCCTTTCAGGCCAACAAGCCTAGCCAGACATACCGTACCCTAGACTGAGCTACCACACCGCTGCAACAGAAAGAATTCTATCTCTTCTACTCCCTCTTTCGATTGAGGTCCTTTCAGACTACACCAATATTGTACCGAAAGTATTCAAACTGTACATGAGACATAGGCTTAGTCAATATATCTACCATTTGTTCCTCTGTAGGAACATATTTGAGCTTTACAACTCCCTTCTACACCATATCCTTAATGTAATGATATATGATTTTGATATGTTTTGACTTATCATGAAACATAGAGTTTTATGTCATCTTAATAAAAATCTGATTATCCTAATGGATATCAGTCACATCCACCTCTGTATCAAATAATCCTTCCAATATCTTTCAAAGCCATACTTCTTCACTACAAGCTAAAGATGCTTCTATGTATTCAACTTCTCTCGTGCTAAGTGCAATACTGGACTTCTTTTTGCTGAACCATGCGGTCATGCCTGATCCCAAATTGAAACAACATCTTGAAGTTCTCTTTTTGTCTTCGACACTTCCTACCCAATCTAAATCTTTAAATCCATGTAATATGATCTCGTCATTTGATGCATATCTAAGACCATAATCTAAAGTCCCCTTTAGGTACCTCATCACATGTTTTGATCCTATTAGGTGAATATGTCTGGGATTCACCATATACTTACTTAAATTGTTTATAGAAAAACATATAGCAGGCCTTGTATTGGTTAAGTACATTAGTGAACCAATAATATGATTGTATAAGGTAACATTCACTATCTCTGAAGAATCATCATTCAAGAGATTCAAATGTGTTGTCATCAGAGTAGTCATAGCATTACAATCCATCATCCCAAATCTCTTTAGGATCTCTACTATGTATTTTCCTTGGTTTATAAAAATCTCATTTGGATACTGCCATACTTCAAGACCTATAAAGTAGTGCATCATTCCAAGGCCTTTCATCTCAAATTATGCAGGGATCTTCTTCTTGCATTCGTTGATGGGATTGTCTTCACCTATCAAAAAATAAATCATCTACATATAGTAGTAATATCATAATCCCATCATCCTCAAGTTTATAGTAGAGGTTGGAATCTTCTTTACTCTTGGTAATGACCAAACTCATCAAGAAACCATCAATTTTTCCATGCCATGCTATGGGTGCTTGCTTCAGCCAATACAATTACTTCTTAAGTCTGCATACATGAGTTTTCTAATTACCTGTCTCTAAACCTCGTGGTTTCTTAATGTATAATTCATCTTCTATTAATCCATTTAGGAAATATGTCTTTACATCCATGTGATGTAACTTCCACTTCATCTTGGATTCCAAGGGAAGGATGGTTCTAATTGAGGTGTACCTTGCTACTGGTTCAAAGGTCTCCTCATAGTCGATTCCTTTTTTTCTGAGAGAACCCGTGGGCTATGAATCTTTCCTTGTACTTCTCTATACTATCGTCTGTTGAATGCTTTGTTTTGTATATCCATTTCCAGGACACTAATGACTTTTTCTTTGGTCTTGGTACTATTTCCGATACATCATTCTTTATAATGGATTGGTATTCATCGACCATGGCATCTACTGATTCCTTCTGCTTTATGACTTCCTCAAAGCCACATAACTAGGGTATGTATTTGGATTCTTTATTTTTCTAATGGTTCCTTCCGGGACACCTTTTTTTTTGCTTCTTCAATTAATTCTCGTTCCCAAGAAGGCCTTCTTTTGCATGAGATCATCTCACTAGGAAATTCTTTAGGTCTTTGAGGTTCTGTCATGTCATGGTCCTCATGTATATGTTGTTCCTCCTCATTTATGACTAGATTAAAAAATTTCATAACTCTAGGAGTTTCATGCTCCTCTTCGACTTACTTGTCTTTCCTTGATTTTCTGAAGGTTGTATATTAATCAAAAGTAACACTTCTACTTAGCTCAATTTGACAGTATCCTGGGATATAGATTCAGTAAGATTTTGATTTCTCACTATATCCTACAAACAATCTATTCTTTCTTGAAGGATCCAACTTTGATATTTTCTCTTTGGGAATGTGTATGTATACCGAGAAACCAATTATTTTTAGGTGGCTGACTTCATGCTTTTCTCTGGTAAACAGCTCTTATGGAGTCTTATTCTGAAGGGAACTAGGGGAGATTCTATTATGCACATATACTATTGTTCTAGCTGCTTCTGCCCACATGTACATAGGTAGATATTGATCATGGATCATGGCTTTTACAACTTCCATGATAGGTATATTCTTCCTTTCTACCACACCATTTTGTTGTTGATTATAGGGAATGGCGAGCTCCCTCTTAATCCAAGCTTCTTTGCAGTACTCGTTGAATTCACCTAATGTGAATTCTCCTCCATTATCTTACCTTAAGGTCTTGATCATATTTTCAGAGAGGTTTTCTATAAGAGCCTTAAACTTTTTGAACTTCTCATACACTTCATCCTTCTTCTTCAAGAAATATATCCAATGTTTGGTGGAGTAGTCATCAATGAAGGAAGCATAGTAAACATACCCTCTTAATGAAGTAGTTTCAATTATTCCACATGCATTTGAGTGAACAATGTATAGAATCCCTTTTACTTTACTGTTTCTACTTGGATAAGTGTTATTGGTATTCCTTCCTTGTTCACATCCTTTGCACACTCCATTGTTTATCTAAATTTTTGGAAAACATGTCACCACCTTTCTCACAATTGGTAATGCTTTGTAATGTACATGAACAAGTCTTATGTGCCATAACTCTCATGGGATTATGGTGCTACTCATCAAGGTTGAGTCTACATGTCCCATTAATCTATAGAGTCCTCCATCTTCAACTCCAATCACTACTGCATCATAATCTGCAAAAGAAACTCCACATAAGAGCTTCACCATCTACAAAAGAAACTCTAAAACCTTTCTTATCTAATGTTGAGAAATAAAGGAGATTATTCTTTAGTCCTGGACATATAGGACATCCTTCATCTTCATGGATTGTCCTAAGTCAATCTTATAAGAGGATTCTCCCATCCCTTTGATGGGATATTGGTAATTATCTCCAAGCATTAGTTTGTGTGGAGAATCCACCTGTTCAAGATAAGAGAGTGAATCCTTATAACATGTCATGTGCCTAGACGAACCACTATATACTTTCCAAATATCATTATCGGCCGAGACTAAACCTATGAGTGTTGAGATTAAAACATATTCTTCACAAGAATATTCATCTTCTTTACTTCTTTCTTCTTCTGGATCATTTCCTCTAGCTGTATGGGCCTAGAATATTTTGTTCTTCTTCTTGATTTGTTATGTCCTCATGGGTCAGTTTATGGAGATGTGTCCCATCTTGTGACAAGTGAAGCATTCATAACCTAAGAAGTCTTTCTTGAACTTCTTATTCTTCTTAAAACCTTGCACTTTCCTAGGAGGATGATCATAACTCTTCATCTTGTTGTTGCCTTTGGTATGGACTGTCGAGGATTGATCTTCACTTTCTTTTAGTTTCTCTTCTCTAACTACTATTCTTTCTTCTTATTCAACACATTCTTCCCATAAATTTTTGAACTTGGTCAACTTTATTCTAGAGCATATTCCTTAAATAAAAGATTCCTGATCTATTGGAAGACTATTCAGGGTGGTCATTACAACTTCTGCACCAACTATCATGTCACCAATAGCCTCCAGCTGTTCCTTGATCTGGGATACTCTTGTGAAGTATGAGTGCATGGTTTCTAACTTTTGAGCCTTTACACCTTTGAGTTGATTACTCAAATTCATCTTCCTGTTGATATCTCTTCCTTCAAATAGGTTGGATAAGGAATCAAACATTTCCTTTGGTGTTCTCCTTGAAGATACTTGAGAGATCAAGTTATCTTTGATGGAGTCATCTATTATTCTTTTATCCTTGATGTTATGGAGAGAAACTTCCTATGGCTTGGGGTAGACCACAACAGATTGAATGAAACCAGAAACCAATCCATTCCAATATCCAAGAGAAATAAATGCATCTAACACTAAGGGATATAAAGCGTACCTTATTCCAGATGGTTGATGTAGATCCCTATTGATCTTTTCCAACATGCTTGAATTTATAATTTACTTTCAACAACAACAAGCAAGACAAGCATGCTATATATCAAAGTGTTAGGCCTAGTCTACAATATATAAACCATAATGTATAATCAAATAACTACATCCATGGATAAAATATTCATAGTTATGCACATGCATGGGATGAGAAATGGATATTTATATTAATCAAAACAGAGATAGAATAGTGACAAACTCTGTCGGCACCTCGTCGAACCAGAGAAATCGAGTCCTCCACCTAGGCCTCCACCACTTTAGTCCTCCATATCAAATGGAAAGCTTGGGAAGAGAAACACCGTGTGCTCCAAAGGGACAAAGGGATGCAGACTCAAGCATAAGTAAGTGAGGAAACAATGAACTAAAGTTTCCTTTCTCTCCAAAATTCTCCTCCTTCAATGCATCCAAGAGGATCAATATATAACCCTCCAATGGACAATGGAGGGTCGATTCAGAGTGTTTCCAAGTATATGGAAGGCCAAGAGTCAATTTATTTGGGATTCAATGAGGGAAACTCCAAATCTTTGTGTTTTTATGTACATTTCTCGATGTACACAGGTATTGACTCAAAAGATGCGTGTACACGCGGGTATTGGTTTAAAATTCGCATATACAAATAAACATGTATTTTTAGGGACTTTCTTGGGACATCAAAGTATAATTTGAGAAGGGGGGTTCAATAAGTCTGTAGAGGGACATGGGAGGCCATAAAAGTGTGATCTACCAAGTTTGGTAAAATCGGCTATAACAGATGCCCCCTAATGTGTGAGGTCAGAGGGTAACATGATGGTCAAAACACATTATATTCATCCCATAAGTGGAGTAATGAATACCTAGGTGGAAGAAACAGTCAGCCATTAGTACAATACAATGATAAATATCAGCATGTGACTGCAAATATACATGTAGCAGTCCCAGATACATAAGAGTACAATGGCCATGAATAGGCATGATATACAAATTTCATGTGTGGTCATCGCCACGTACAATATACAATAAACAAGATCTCCATAGTGGATGAAAATATATGATAATATACTGGAATCTGGTCATGAGAGTTGACATGTCATAAATATGGGCATGATTAAGGAGGTAGCATATGTGGAATGCCAACAAGCTCGAAGTTCTTCTACGCAAATCGTTACGAGTACATGTCCCATCACACAAATAAAGGTGTCGAGGTCAAACATGATGGTCCGTCGTCTGATTACCGGTCATTGATGTATATCATTAATAGCCACGAAGTATCCCACCAATAATGATAATGGCAATCAAGGTACATAGTGTAATCTAACAAGTGCGGATAAATGTGTTGAGGTCAAACACTTGAAAGAATCCATCGATCAGGGGACATTGATGTATTTCCAAAACTGTCGATGACGAGAGAACCTACCACTAATGACTATAAGTCTCAAGGCACTCAATGGACTCTAGAATCCCGTTCCATAATAAATGATCTAAATTCGATGGAATGGAATCCATTGGAAGAAGGGAATTGAGGCACCCCCCATCAACAAACATGAGGTAATCAACAACGCTGGATAATTTGGAAGAACTCATACAAACAAGATGTACATGAACCAATAACTATATCGTGAATAGCCGACATGCAAAGAAAATATAACTGAGGAATGACCAACTTGGGCTAAACTTCCTTTGAACAAGATCATAAGGCAAGCGGTGACTAAAAATAGACAACATAGAATCGACATGAAAACTGGGACATCTCTATGACACAGGAGGCATCAACAAAGGCTCCATAGGGACTGGAAGCATAACTAGTCAGTGGAGAAAACTCAAAGTAACGAGTACAACTCTTAAAGCCAAACTAATAACCCAACCAATGGATGATATATAATGTTTTGTTCGAAGGAGACACGACTCGACAACTGCCAAAAGTAATATCATTTCCCATCTGACATTTTATGTTTTATGTTTTTTAAAGACTTTTTTCAGATTATAAATCTTGAAAAAGAATAAAACTTCTTATATTATACAACTAGGAGGAGACGAGTGTTGCAAGAAATCCTAACTACTTCCAAGCAGTGGAACATACCTATGCTCAATGTAAGTAAGCATGTGCAGGATGAGGACACTCGGGGGAAGGTATCCTCCTGGTAAGGGGTGATCAAGCTGTAAAGGATATATAAAAGGATATGCTTAGATAGGATTGAGACGATCTTGGGCTACATGGCTTATAACTCTGAAGAGGGAAGCTGACATAAATCTCAATAAGGAAAAAAAATGCATGAAATGCACTTATAACTTGATATACAAGAGAGTCCTTGTGGGATATGGGCAACATAAAGTTCAAGAGAGGTATCTCTTTCTCAAGGACACGGCAGGACCACAAGGGACTCCTTAACCTAGTGGAGAAATCTCAGCATGGGTACCAAACTGCAAAGCGAGATCTAACTAGGGCACCCATGAATATGAAGGCTCTTCCACTTACATAATGCCACTTCTAATAGCATCATGAGGTTCCATAACATTGCGTACTGGGTTCGTTCCTATAGTTAAGGTGACATGGTCATAAGGAGATGCATAATGCAAGTCGAAAGGTGATCCTAACTTATATGCTAGTTCAAAATTATACCTATCATGGGCATGAATGGGTTGAATCCTCAGAGAGAGTGTAAAAAAAAGGACTTTACATGACAACAATATTAGTCCAAACAACTGGAAACAGTCAATAAAGAGTCCAAACCATAGGATATAGGGAGGATTGATCATGACAACTATATTCAAAGGAAATAGTGTGGTGGATGATGGGACATAAGAACAAATGTAAGGTGGAGACCCAACATTAACGCATCCATTAACACCCCTGTGAGAACAAACACTAGTGTTAAGACCTGGAAAAGGGAGTGAAAACCCTCCACAAATGGAGTAGAGGGTGGAATATGACCACTCCCAAATATATGAACAAGGTGAAGGGTTGTGGTGCCCCCCGGTCCAACACCAGGGTCTGCACTAGGACATTGAGCAGGTGATAGGATACTAGTACTGCTATCAGGCATGCCGAACATAAAAGGACCCGAACTCAATAGATCATAAATATACTCAACTATCTGTGATCCCTAAATCCAACTAGCGCACAAAGAGCACACACCTAAGAAAATCTAAGCCAAAATGCAAGCAAGCCATGGGGAGGATAGATGAGCTCCCGAATGTAGCAGGTATGTCTCGCCTAGGAGAGGCATGGAACTCCCATACACTACAAGCGAAGGTGTGTAACCAATTACAGTGGCCCTCAGCTTCAACACATAAAGCAATTGTGTTGTTCGACCCCTATCTGGACAAGACACTCACAGAATAACCTCTGCAAGTACCCCCTGCTATACCTAGGTAAGGAAACTAAGGTCACCCAAATATAACCAATGCTCAAGTGGAAAGTTGCAGGTAGGATCTACCATATGGGAAGGGTAGCAAATCCCAAAGCTCGAAAGCACCAAAAGGTACCTCAAAATTCCCCAGATATGAAAAAGATCTTGGAAATATCTCTGGTGCTGCACAGAGAGTGGCAAGGGGATATTCCCACCACAAATGTGTACATTTCCTCGTACTTAACTCCTATGTAAGAGGAGCCTCTCGAGAACACTAATTATACCAAGTATTTCACTCTCTCACCTGGATAGGAACCTACTTGTTTTGTTTAATAGTCTTGGAGAAATTTACTCACAAAAACCTATTCCAAGACTCTAAAACCTCAGCTTGTTGATGTACCCTGTTAAATAAAAATGTGTAATTCATTTTAAATTAAGTGTTGATTTTAGGGGTTGTGATTACTCAAAGGAAATTACCATGCAACCAATGATGTTATGACTCAGCAGTGAAAGTAAATATGCACACATAACAAACAATGCCAAGTGCAATTTCGTCTTTAAATGAGAAAACAGGGTATGCCACTACATGAGATGCATATTTTTTCCTTCAAATGACAATGCAACCATTCCTATATGAAAGCATGATTACTAATCAACTAAGAAAACCTAATACAAGTACCATGCAAATGCAAATGCAAAAATGCATAAACATGCTAAAAATAAAATATTTTTGTATTTTTGAAATAAATGATATGTGCAAGCAATAAAAGACTCTACAAGTCTCAGATCCCGCAACAACTACCAGAAAGTAGCCAAGCAAGACACTAAGATGAAAGAAATCTAATGCACTAATACCAAAACAAAAAGGAAATAAGATAACAAGAACAACTTCTAATAAAAAAGAAAATAAAAAAGGTCTCTGGTCAGAAACAGGGGCAGTACACAGACACCAACAACAACCAGGAAGACTTGGAAACATTCAAACTTCACCTAACAACTCTCAATCATCCAAATCGAACTCAAAAGAGAAACATACACGACTGTTTGCAGAAAACCTATGTGTATACATGTCTATTTAGAAAAAACCCACGTGTATACGCGGTTGTGAAGCAAAAACTCACGTACAGGAAGAAAGAGGGGGTAAAATGATAGGGTAAGACCAGAATCACTTCGACAGGACACTAATGGGAAAACATACTTCTAGAACCGACACAGAAACATAGAGAAATTCAAGCACATTGTGCACCCAATCCCCAAAGAAAAACAAGGAACCTCCCCAGTGGAGTCGCCAATTCTGTTACAGAGAGAAACTTCCTATGGCTTGGCGTAGACCACAATAGAATGAATGACACCAGAAATCAATCCATTCCAATATGCAAGAGAAATAAGTGAGTCTAACACTAAGGGATATAAATCAAACCTTATTCCGAACGGTTGATGTAGATCCCCGTTGAGCTTTTCCAACATGCTTGTTTTTATAATTCACTCTCAACAACAACAAACAATACAATCATGCTATATATCAAAGTGTTAGGCCTACTCTAGCATATATAAACCATAATGTATAAGCAAATAACTACATCCATGGACAAAATATTCATAATTATGCACATGCATTGGATGAGAAATGGATATTTCTATTGATAAAAATAGAGATAGAACAGTGACAAACTCTATCAGTACCTCGTCGAACCAAAGAAACTGAGTTCTCCACCCGGGCCTCCACCACTTCAGTCCTCCATGTCAAATGGCAAGCTTACAAGGCAATGGAAATCTTGGGAAGAGCAGCACCGTGTGCTCCAAAGAGACAAAGGGATGCAAACTCAAGAATAAGTAAGTGAGGCAACTATGAACTATAGTTTCCTTTCTCTCCAAAATTCTCCTCCTTCAATGCATCCAAGAGGCTCAATATATAGCCCTCCAATGGACAATGGAGGGTCTAGTGAGAGCGTTTCCAGGAATATGGAAGGCCAAGAGACAAGTTATTCAGGACTCAATGAGGAAAACTCCAAATCTTTTTGTTTTTATGCACATTTCTAGATGTATGTGGGTATTGGCTCAAAAGTTGCATGTACACATATGTATTAGTTTAAAAATTGTGTACACAAATAAACATGTGTCTTTTAGGGACTTTCCTGGGAAATCAAAGTATAATTTGAGCAAGGGGGGTTCAATGAGTCTGCAGAGGGACATGGGAGGCCATAAAAGTGTGATATACCAAGTGTGGTAAAATCGATATAACACTTTATCATATCCTTCTTTTGCTTGGCCTTAGCTTCATCTCCTTCTGGTTCTACAACTTCCTCCTTTATGAAGCCTTCTAGGTCATTATCTTCTAGGATGAGAATGATTCGGTACTTCCATGCTTTGAATTTTTCAACACCCTCAATATTCTCATCCAATTTGGCATTGTTTTTCATCTTTAACATAATGAGAACCTCAAATGGAGATATAATAAATAATACTTACTTAGAGAAGATTTCTCCTGGATGACTTTCTACGGGATGACCTAGGATTTGATGAAAAAACCCTAATTTTCAAGTTGGAATCACTTGTAGGGATTAGTGGTGGAAACGATGCACTTCCCAAGGAGAGATAGAATGTATCCTATGTTTTTTGAGATTGATGATGAAACCTAAATATAATTCAAGCCCTAGTTCTTCCTGACAGTAGTGTCAGGCCCAAAAATGAAACTTCTCAGAATATAGTTCTATTTTCACATAAATATGCGCCCTCCTGGGGCAAGTTAAGTGAACCCTCTTTTTTGGTTCAGCTATCAAGGGAATTTTTTGAACCCTAGTTGTACAATGTCTCCTTTCAGGATGGCTCTGATACCATTTTAAGTTTTCTTATATGCTTAGATGATATTTTAAAACAATTTACAATGGTAGGATCAGTGAAAGAACAATAAGTACAATCACACAAGAGAACACAAATATTTATCTTGGAAACTCTCATGGGGGATAAAACCCAAAAAAACTTACTCAGTATAGAACTCAATCAAAACAGTGTAAAACCCCAAGACAACTTATCCTCTCTCTTTCTGGCGCAAGTTGAGTGAACCCTAGTTGTACAATGTCTCCTTTTAGGATGGCTCTGATACCATTTTAAGTTTTCTTATATGCTTAGATGATATTTTAAAACAATTTACAATGGTAGGATCATTGAAAGAACAATAAGTACAATCATACAAGAGAACACAAATATTTATCTTGGAAACCCTCATGGGGGATAAAACCCAAAAGAACTTACTCAGTATAGAACTCAATCAAAACAGTGTAAAACCCCAAGACAACTTATCCTCTCTCTTTCTGGCGCACCTCTTTTTCTTCCTCTTGCAAAATAGCTTGAGTGAAGTGAATACAAATGAAGGAGGCGCCTCCGTATTTATATTTGACTCTTGAATTGACCTAAACCCTAACTGGACCGACTTGTCTAATTGACAGGGTCGAATTGACTAGTAGGACACCAAAATAATATTTATTAGAATGACTCAAGGGTACTATTGACCTGACTTACATTCAAAGGTTTACATTGATTATTTTAATGACTCTTACATGACAAATTACATCAGTGACAACTCCTGAAGTGATCCAGATTTATGTGAGAACGAAATGAAATAACATATACAGAATCATAAACACAACCACATTGCAAAGATAACAAAGATACAGTAAACACATATTCTATTAAATGGCGGAAATAGAACAAACTATAATGCAATAGTTAGAATGGTGGTAGCTATCTTTGAGAAGAGATGTGACTGCTACGCTCATCCGCGCAAACCTGAATAAACAATGAGGCCAAAGGGGCCTATTTATAGTAAGAATGAGGGCGAGAACCACAAAATTCCAAAACATAATCCTAGAAGATGAACTGTCATAAAGTTTGCGGCCCCAAGGTGGTAAGTTGAACATTCAACTTCCCAAGGTCATAACGTTTGCATACGATCTCCGGTTTGGGCGCTCGATAACTCATTGGAAAGGTCTATACGAGCTTTACAACTTTCGACTATGGATAAATTCATAAAAGGACAACCATTTGGCCACCCGAATCTCCAAAAAACGTCGTTTAGGGCCTAAAAATGGCCCCAGAAGTTTGGGACCCGAGAAACCGTAGAAAAATAACTAGCAAACTGCAACAATGGACAATGTTTTTGAGCCACTGGAATAGGTGGGTGGCGATCGATGTCCATCTGGACCACGAAGGAGGAATACAATTAATACAACTAGAATATCTTCTAAAGTTACAATATTTTAACAGACTAGTTTCCTCAACACCTTGTTGAGAGGCCAAAAACACTATAGTTTTTCATATTTTGCATTCCTAGAACTTCATTTTGCAAAGTATGCGGGATTCATTTGTCAAAAGAGCATAATTCATCAACTATGTGACTTATAAGCTTGATTAACACCTTTTTAAAGCTTAATATTAACATGTTAATATTAAATTTAATTAATATCACATATTAAATTTAACTTTAATATCAACTATGTGACTTATAGGCTTGATTAAAACCATCTTCTGCAATCCTTTTCTAACTAACTTTCCTTTTGAAGTTTAATGCACAATTTTAATCAAAGTTCCTTTTTTCTTATGTATTTAACAATTTAATATTAAAGTTAATTAATATCACATATTAAATTTAACTTTAATATCAACTATGTGACTTTTAGGTTTGATTAAAACCATCTTTTGCAGTCATTTGCTAACCAACTTTCCTTTTGAAGTTTAATGCACAATTTTAATCAAAGTTCTTTTTTTCTTATGTATTCAACAATGCATAATTAATCTATACACAATTTATCAGGTTTAATTAATTCAAATTTAATTGAATCTAGAATATATATTTTTCTTTTTATGCACGTGTTATTTTTTATTAATTGGAAGTAATTTACACTATTATTAAAGTACTATGGTGTGTATTATTAAAGTACTATGGTGTGAGGGAAAATTTCACCAAATCATTGTATGCTCTTCACCTTGTGCTCATTGTGATCTTGGTGACTCAGAATTAGACAAAAGAGTTGCCTTCTCTCCTTTTTATCTCCTTTTTATTTCGGTTTACATTTGATTATTTTACTCTCTATTTTTTTCATTTTCAACAATTGTACATCATAAGTGAATTCAAATCACACCTAAGGACTACAGAACGGATTAACCTCATCCACTAAAGCTTTAAAATAAACATCTTCTAATAAAAATAGCTTTATTAGTTAATTTTAAATTTCTCATGTTTAGTTTAGAATAGGAATTTGAAAATATGATTGTGAGGTCAACAATCTAAGGTCACCACGCATTTTGAACTAGATAAGTTGATTACATTTAGTGTAATCCATTTCCTAAAGAATAATTCTTAATAGGAAAGTCCATCTCATTCATGCATAAAGCACTGGTTAAAGGTGAATAAGTGTTGATGCCTCTCCTCACACTTACTTCGTTGGTGAAGACGTATTATGAGACTTCAATTAATTTGGTAATGTTACTTAATGTGATGCATTTTTCATGAGATTCATTCCATATTTCTTTGAACAATTTGAACACTCAACTAATGATGGTTCCTCATGAGCATTATTGTGAAATTAAAACTTAGTGGTCAATTTGAGGACTTCTACGTAGTTGACTTTCTCATGGGGTTATGCATATTACTTGAGCTAGATAAATAATCCTCCCTTGTATTTCATCATCTCATTGGGTATAGTAACTATAGTTGTTTCAATATACCTTCACATGGATAGAACTAAACCCTTAGTGGATTTCATCACCTTAGAAAAAACTCAATTGGAAGGTACCATTTTTCACATCCATATTTGCTTTAACTATCTTGTATATATTTTTACATGTTAATATTAAAGTTAATTATATTTGAAACCGTTTGAATCACATGGATAAACCAAAATTTGCACCACCTGAATGGTTGATATCAAAATTACTCTACTTTCGTAGCATTTGTAATATAAAGATATGTATTTTACCAACACTTATTTAATATCACAAATACTTGTGACTTAACCACCATTGTGAACCCTTTCATTTGTCTCCTTCCCTAGGAATGTCAATGTCACTATTGGATGCATTACATGTGATCTAAATACAGGTGCATGTGGACCAATAGGATCTAGAGGAGCACCACCTTTTATGCCTCCACTAACACACTTCCACTATCACCTCCTCATAATGGCCGAAAATATTTCCCCAAAATATTATTCTTCATAGAAACTTTAAATATATTAGATTTATCTCATCCTATTAGTGATACCATAATGCATGGTACAACTTGCCTACCAAGTCGATGTAAAATATTCCTAAGTTATCAAGAAAATTTTGTGATAATTCATCCAACCATGTAATGACTTTGCATTTGTGGTGTGTAAGCCACATATTCGTCACTTTCTATGGAATAGGGTGTGCCTCCAACAACTTCTTTATCATCTTCCTTTAAATACATTGTGATGTATGGGAATATAGGGATGTTGTAGAACAATCCACATTTTATAGGCCTAAATGGGTTAGTATGTCACCTCTGGATAAAAGAATAAAATATATTATCATTCACTTATACACATATATCATCTCAAAAGAAAGGTTCTAAAACTTAAGTCACAAAATTTTTGTTTATTCATTCAAAAGAGCACTAAAGTCTCAAAGTATCATATTACTAATATATGCCAATACACATCTCAAAGTATCATATCACTAACATATGCCAATATACAATAAATATAACTCCCAATACATTTTAACAAGAGCCATGTGGTGGCAATGTCCTCGACATTGTCACCTGTAATGGGGAGGAACTATTTCCATGCAGCTTTTGACAATTGATGCAACTAAATATGAATAATTTAGTTGTTATTTTGGTAAAAAAGTAGAGATATGGATGCATATATTTCAATCATTTTGACTAGGTCTACGAGGCAGTGTTCATGTCCATTAAAAAATATTAAAGATATATATTTTTTCATTTGATTTTTTATATATTTCAATACCTAATATTTTCATTATGAACTCTTTACTTAATATTTGCATTATTAACTCTTTAGATGACAACCACTTACATGTAAAAGAAAATCATGTGTCAAAATTATAAAGTAAATAAAATAACTGATCCGGATTTATGCAGGAACGCAACAGAATATACAAATAACCATAGAANTCAAAGAACTGAAACTTGTTTACATACATAATGGAAATAAACTAGCTAGAGTGCTGGTAGCTTATCTCTGAGAAGAGATGTGGTGGCTACATGCCTCTGCACTCTGTGTTACAATGAGTCTCGAAGGCCTATATATTATTGAGAAACAATGGAAACCCTAGACATCCAAACACCTAACTCTAGGAGGTGAAACACCAGAATGTGGGCCCCATTGGGTAACTTGGTACATCAATTTCCCGGGGTCAATACTACCTCCGTTTGACACACATGATATATCATTAGAAATATCTATTCAAGGAATACATCCATAAATAATAGATATCGAATCCTGAACGGACTCGTATTTTCCTGACCATTCAATGCCGAAAAAATGTCGTTTAGGGCCTCAAAACGAGTTCAGAAGTTTAAGACCCGAAAAATGCCAAAAATAGTAAATTTTGCTACAATTAAGGAAACTGGAAAACTGAAAGAAACAATGGTGGTGGTCCAAGTGGAATAGGTGGGTGGCCACCAATATCCTCCTGGATCAATAACATGACATTTTAATTTTAGATTGTTACTTATACCATGTAGCATGATAGTTTTCAATATCATGTATAATGACTTGCGATAGTTTCCAATATCATATATAATTTTCCTTATGTTATTGTAAAATTTGTTTAGTTGTTGAAAGACTGAGTTAAAACATACCATAGTATGGAAAACAAAAAACATTTGCATTTATCATTACTTATAAACAAATATTGGGTATAATTTTACTATTAAAATATGTGTGCATGTGCATATGATGCATTTGATGTCAATTGATGCATAGGCATTAGGATTTGCTACTTTTCCAGAACAAGCTTCAGATATAATCCATTACACCGTAGGCATTCTTGCATTACATATTGGACCAACAATATCCACCATCTCTCGGAATGTATCATGAAATGTTGCATTGAGCATATATATTAGAAATTTAGAGATATATTAGTATTTGCAATGCCATGTTGATTACTTTGGAACTGTTGCCTAACTAAATTGCAGTTTTAAATTAGAGACTAGATGGGTAAAAGAGAGAAGAATCAAAGGTAGTCGAAGGTCTTAGATAATGGAATAATTTGGGAGTCTAAAAACACAAAGAGGGAGTCAGGAGGCAAGTTTAGGGTTGGTTCCAAGGCACATTTATCTTGCTGTAAATATCATTTTTGCTATTATACCTTCCAGTTTTGTTGTTTCACTGATAATCTATCTTTGGTCTTGTTGTTTTCTCTTACATAGAAGCTTTGTGAGTTTTGTAGATCAGCTCCTTGCTTTTATTTTTTATTTTTCTAGTGTTTCAAAGCAAGGATTGTACTGTTTTCTTTTCAACTGAATGACCATTAGATAATTATTAAATGATTTACCTATCTGATTAAATAGAGTGGTAGTTATTAATGGTTCTTTTGAACTTATCACTTGGGTTTGTTTAATCTAATGGGAAACCCCAATTTTGCATGGAATTCGAAAGGTTTTTAAAGTTTGTATGCAAACTTTATATCTGCAAACTTTTTATTTAATAATATTTGTAATACAAATTTTATATCTGCAACAAATTCATTCACTCTTTTTAATTCCCATTGCATCAAATAACATCACAATTGTTTCTGTGAGAAAGGTAATACAATCATGCTTTCAAGCTTTGAATGCACATTCATCAAAATGGTTTTCATGTTTACGCAAGTTGAGCATTAAATCCGTATCATAGCAAATGTAGAAACAAAGTCTTTTAATGCACACATGTTTGACGTTGTATGAAGTGTATTTGCAATTCCAAATATCTAAGTTTAAGTAAAAAAAAAGTGAATTAGGTTTTCATTTGCATAAGGTTTGGTCTTCTTCGTTCAGATCTAGAGTGTTTTTAATACATGAATGATTTCAACTTCCAACACTCTCTTCCATTCACAAATATGCAATACAAACTTCAAATATTAAATGCAAAATAAAAAAAGAGATGGAATTTCATTTCCCATGATAGGTTGAGTTTTGAAAGCTTTATTATGCCCTATCATAAATTCATAGTTGCTTTGGTACCTCCCATTAGTTTTAAGTTGTAACAATCTATGCCATGATCCCTATCAGTCTTTCAAAGCTAATCACAAGAAAAATGTTGATAAGGTCAATATATATGTAATAGGTTTGTCTCTTAGAATTGAAATTAAAGTGATATCACAAACATTTTATTGTTCTTCTTTGTTCTCAAACTTTCCAGATTTCATTTCAAGACTTCTTCATATTTCATATATTTCTGAAAAGTAAATTGTTTGCTAGTACCTGAATGAATTTGTAGCTTACTGAGGTAAGCTTGAGGTCTTGCTAGTTGTTTCTGTCAATAGATTTTAGTGTTATAGCAAGTAGTGTCCACTTCTGTTTGTGCATAAACCCTTTTCATAACTATTAGCTATCTACTCACCACACTAGTCATAAATATATATTTTAAAAAAACCAACAACATCCTGGAACTGCAGAAGCATTCTCTGTTCACAACAAGGTAGAAGGCTTCTCTATTCATAGAAACGTATTTGTCGCAAAAACCAGCAACATCCTGGAAGCGATGTTTTATTTTATTTAAGTCCAGAAAAAATCAAAATAAAAACAATAAAACCATAATTAAAGGATACTGACGATTAGACATGACTACTTTCTTTACGTTCTTGTGCCGTAATACCTCCCTGGTTGTGGAGCCTTCCCTGCCTCCCATGATGAAAATGGTTCTGAGGCTGAAATCACACATCATGACTTCAAATTAGAATCGTCAGAACCAAGTCTTTGCTGACATTTAAAGGGATACAACTCAGGGATATTACCAAATGCAAATTATTTAATTACTTACTTTGGGTGGTAGACAAACACCGTATGCACTAGTAATTTGTAATAGATAAACTCATCCACGTCTGCCCTTTGCAACTTTCCATATATAACAAGTTTCTGTCCGCAAGAGCAAGCAAGCCTTATTGATGTTCAAAGAAAAGGTAATTCACAATATTTATTTTATATATTTATAGAAATTGTACTGCGCATATTTACCTTGACAAATGGTTCTGTGAGTATATTTACCTTGCGAATGGTTTTGTATCGAGCAACGGTATATCCAGCTAGTAATTGCTCACTCCAGTCTGAATAATGCTGCGGAGACAGTGCTTTGCAACTGTCAGTCTATACAACGTGATTTGAAAAGATGGGATTTCTGTAGAATCAGAATGTACTAAGTCTATTATATATATTCCCATGCCCAACCGCAATAAATCTATGCAGTCATTTTTCGGTCGAAAAAAAATTGTCCATAGATTTGTAGCAGATTTCGCATTAAATTAATTGTGAAGCCTTTGAAAAATATGATCAAGAAAGATGTACAATTAAAATGGACTAATGTGGAAAAAGAAGCCTTCTAAAAAAGAAAAACTTCCATAGCTGCAACCCCATCATTGCACAACCCAGATTTCACAAAAGAGTTATTGTTGTACACTTTCGTTCACAAAAAAGGTAATTCACAATCTTTATTTTATATATTTCTAGATAGTGTACTCCGTATATTTACCTTGAAGAATGGTTATGAATCGAGCACTTCTATATCTGAATGGTTCACTCGAATGCTCTTCCTCTTCACTGTACTTTGAAAACCGACTTCTCCCTCGAAAAAGTTAAGGGAGCTATGATCTTTGCAAACCCACTTTTCCTTCAAAAAAGTTAAGGCAGCTATGATCAGTAAAAGAAGCAAAATTGCAGAATGCCTGTCATTTTTGAGTTGAGCTTGATAACTTTAATTTAGTTTCCACGGATACACTAAATCAGACAGAGGATGATGGATGATTAGCTTATTACATAATGAAAGTGTTCAGGGAAGGTGGGGGACAATGTCAAGGTGGATTTGGTACAGGTACATGTATATGTATGGAGAAAGACACTTGGTTTCCATACACTGCAAGGAGGATGACAGAGATTTAAATTTAGGGTATTTGCATTGACATGAAGGCCTCGGGTCCTAGACTCCATATATTATTATGTTTTTATACATACTAAAAAGCATATGCCTGGTCTAAATTTGTCACTCTCGTCAGATAGATAAATTAACAACTTTCAATTCGCCAGCCTTGAAAATTATATTGGCCAACCTTGCAATCCCAATATCAAGATGATCTTGGAAAGTCTTTAAATATAGTTGACAAGTTGTTCTAAGTGGACGAGTTGTTATAATATAGTTTATCAGTAGAACAATCAAATTATTCACTCTTATCGAGGAAGGTGAGGACGAGACCAAACAATAACTATTTCAAGAAATGATTAAACAAAAAAATGATAGCAAATATTAATATTTAATCTTTGAAAAATGATCAATTACAGAATTGATCCCAAACGTTTATTTAGTAATCTTGGAAAAAAAGGATTATTTAAATAATTATTCCCAAACTTTTAATTATAGGCATATTCAAATCCTAGGCACAGAGGATGCATTTGATTTCTGAACCACAGCTGCTTCATGCCACTAACGCGTCCACTCTACTTTGTACAAAGGCATGCAGACAACTTACAACGTGTAAGTGGTATTGGGCAGTGGGAAGCCGCCCCAAAAACCAAAGCAACAACATTAAAAAGAAACCAAAGCAACAATATTAAAAAAAGAAATGACATGACATGCATTTAAATAATTGCTAATATCACTTCGCAGCTGGGTCTTGGGGCACATGAATCCAATCCAATGTCACCTTGATAAAACCAATGACAATTTTAAAAAAATAAATATTTAAATAAAAATTGCTCTACATTATAGAAAAACCTTAGTCACAATTTTTTTCAAACTACTCAGAATTAATACACTTGACCAAATCATATATATCCCCTTATCGGGAACATAATAAAAATGGTATATGAAAGAATTTTGCAATTTGTCCTTTAGATTCATTGAAAATATGTCATTGACGTGGGTATAATAATGACAACTTTTTTATAAGCTATTAGTCGTGTATTCCTTTATCCAAAAACACGATGAAAAAAGTTTGTATTAAATATAAAATTTGAAATTTTGTATTTATCGAATATGGTTTTCAACATAAAAAAAATTCAATAAATTAATCCCCTACACCTACTTAGTCAATATGTGAGAATATTAAAAAAATTGGTTTTTGGAGAACTTTTTTAGTTACAAGTACAAGGGATAATTTTAGGGCCATAACCTTTGTAAAGTTATTTTTACCCCTACTTAGTGTGTCTGTTAGATAAATTATTCTCCTTGCACCACAAACTTGTGTTACACCATTAAGATATGCTCATACATCCAATTTATCAATATATTTTTTCTATTATTTGTCTTGGAGACATCTTATTGTTTGATTGGTTAAATTTTTTTAGAATGCTAATACTTTAAGTGGCACATTTTATAGGTAAGACAAATATGTTTCAAATAAGCTTGCATTTATTGAAAAACACGCACCTAAAGCTATAATTCAAGGAAAGGATTTAAACCTATTTGAAATATTATGATCAAATTAGTCCCTTACACATTTCTCAACAAAGTTACCCCTCCAAGCATCCATTAATCCCAAGAAAAGAGTCTACTTCTTGCTACATTGAAAAATATAAACACAAGATATTAGCAAAATCAATTTATGTCTCTTCAATAACTTTGCATAATTCACATTTTCTAGGACTTTGATTGCACCTTTTTGCAAATTATCCCAAGTTAATGCCTTATTATTAAGTTCTAGCCATATGAAAATGATATATATAAGGGACATTTAAATTTCCAACTCAATTTCTACAACTAATTAGGATTTTTAACTCCTTCTCCTTCACATAGAACCTATATCCAATATTTAGAGTATAAAGTCCTCTAGCAAGGTTTTCTAACTACATAAAATCATCATCTTGAACTTTTAATATTTACATGACTTTTCCTCCATTTGAATAAAATTGTTCCCACACCAACATATATTCACCTTCAAGACCTATCAAATCTATTTTCTTCCATTATTGTCTCCAAATAGTAGCACGATATGGGTCAACCAATCGATGTCATAACAAAAACCGTTTTTCATGGAGAACATGAACTAGATATTTAGGAAAATTTTATCTATCCCCACGATTAATATAAGTGTATTAACCTAGTCTCACCCTACGCCCATTCCCCACTTTCCATACTAGCCAACTTCCTATCAATGGGAAGGCTATCACCACAATGTTCCAAATAATGGAGGCATTTTTCCACTTGGTGAATTTCCTTAACTTCGAATAATGTCCCACTTGATTCCATTTTCAACAAGTTAATGTTGGGAAACCTCTTGGCCTAAACTATAGAACAAAACGAAAAGAAAAGAAGGGGACACGATTCCAAAAAGAAAAGGTGATGTCTATAGACACCGCTTAAGCACTTAAGCACATGGCATTGTGATTAGAACATCACACTGCATAATGAGAATGATAAAACATCTCAGATCGATATCTTAGACAACCCATAGGGTCACCTATTTATAGTTTCCAGATCTAACCAACTTCCTGAAAGTAGGAATATCTAATCCACAAGTAAGGGTCTTTGGTCCAAACTGTTTTCGTAGATTCTGCAACTTCCCAAAGTTTTGTTAGTTGTTGTAGTTGTGATGACCATTCAGTCGATTGTCCAACCGAATGTTCAGTAATTTTTCCAATTGAATGATTGTCTCTAGAAGATCCATAACAATGATGAACCATTAAGACTATAGGTTCCAACACCCCCCCATCAGTACAACGCTCTGGAGATTCAGGAGGTGAAATTACTTGTATTGAACCCCCCCCCATAATTTTAGCTTCATGAATCCCAAGTGTTAACACCCAAAAAGGGTTCACTACCTCATCTACCCCATTACATGGCTCATTTGTCCATTTTCCTACCATATTTCCATCAAAAACCCATAAAACCATCTGAAAAGCCTCTAAAAGGCCTAAAAATGCCTCCAAAAGGCCATAAAACCCTCTTTTCCTCCAAAAATTATCCAGAATTCCTCCAAAAAAGCAAAAGTCCCCAAAAAGGAAGAAAAAATATAAAATAATGAGGAAAAGGAGGAAAAAACCATAAACAGCTGAAACCCTAACCCTAAATCAGCGCTCCACCACTATAAATAAGTGATGGAGACCCCTTATTCAAAATCCACAATCACAAGTATCCTGCCTCTGCCAAAATTGCTCTTGAAACCCTAGCTCACCATCGAGCTACTTTCACCGTGAGAGCCCCTTTTCGCCCATTTCCACCATTGGAGAAAGAGAAGGAGCAACTGGAGCTTGGAGCAACCTCTTGGATCAGCGCAACGGGCTTCACCAACCTCCACATTGGAGGTCAGATCAATAAAATTCATTCTTTACTTTTTACTGTTTTGCTTCATGAACATGTTTAGATTAATTTTCATTACTGTTTAGCATCTTTTATTTCACATATTATTGAACTGCTACTAAGGAATCCATTGTCCTTAGTAGGTGCTCATTCACACAAGCTAGGGGTAAAACCCTAGCAACAGTTTTGGCGACTCCGCTGGTTTTTTAATTTATTTTATTTCCTGTTTTGTCCTTTCGGCTGTCGTTTTCGGCCGCCGTAAACCACTGTTTTTTTGTTTCACAGTCGCGTTTCGACCGCATCTTTCCAGCCCTTAGCTGCGACCCGACCGCGCCTTTACAGCTTTAACCCGCGACCTGAGTGCGCCTGTTTCTTCCAAACCCGCGGTCCACCCGCGTCTGTTCTCCAGAAACCCGTGACTTGAGCGCGCCTGTTTCTTCCAAACCCGCGGTCCGCCCGCGTCTATTCTCCAGAAACCCGCGATCTGAGCGCGCCTGTTTCTTCCAAACCCGCGGTCCACCCGTGTATTTTCTCTAGAAACCCGCGACCTGAGCACACCTGTTTCTTCCAAACCCGCGGTCCACCCGCCTGTGTTCTTCAAAAACCCGCGATCTGTTCACGCCTGTTTCTTTCAAACCCGCGGTCCGACCGCCGATCCGATCTGACTTTTGCACTTGTTCCTGCTTTTGAACCCATCCCCTTTGCTGCCATATTTTCTGTACCTACACAGCCATCTGTTCTACCTACACTTTTGTCCCCCTTTACAGAATTTTTTAAAAATTTCAGCATTGTTTATTTCAGATAATTTTGCATGGTAAAATTTTTCTTTCAGTATTATTGATATTTAGGAAGTTGCCCTGGCACTTCTCTTCTAGGTTCATAACCTCACAAGCACACAATCTGTCACCTAATTCAAGTGAGACTTAAAAACTACTTAACTCAACCAACATTCTAACCCCACTTGGGGAACACAAAAAAAATTTTGTAGTTAGGTAGGATCGGGGGGATAGGCTTCCAAAAACACCCCTCGGTTACTTACACTTGAGACATAGTTGTTGTCCATTAGGGAACCAAAATCCCCTAGTATTTTTTGACACGGTCACAACCGGTTTATCAGAGGGCCTCTCCCTTAGGAGGGTTGAAGTCGTGAGATTGGTTCCGGAGGTCTGAGTGGAATACCGAACTCCATTCAGTAACCGAAGGGCTACCTTTCGCAGTTCTCAGGATATCCCTGTATAGGGGTATTGCGGTTAAAGAACCAAGCGGCAGATTTACCTTTCTGGATGTGTCATGAACGGGGTATCTTAGTTGCCATTCTTCTAGGATTTGACTACCTGGTGTCCCTCCCGGTAGGGGGATACCTTAGCCACTTGGCTTCCCTATTCATATTGTCTGACTTGGATTTCATCACCTTGCAAAGGATATGTCTAGTTGAGTCATAATACTTTTAGTTAGGTGTTTGCATGCTCCCTTACCTCCTTTTGGTCTAGTGAGTCCACCGTTTTTTATTTTGTAGGCAACCTGCTGTTTTTTGGTATTCTGACCATTTCTGTTGACACTCCGCCTATTATAGCACGCAGTTACAGTGGGTGTTTTGAGTTGGTTGTTGGCCTGAGCGCCCTATTTTTTGAGCTCTCCTTCTACACACTTGGTTGCATTAGAGTTTTTGAGCTGATTTGTAGTTACCTCAACCCACAGAGATTTGACTCCATTTGTCACCATTGAGTCCCCGAGACATTCTCGGCGCCTCAGAGGCGAGCCTCCACAGCACGGTTCACTTGACACCACCAGTCATCGACACAGATCATCATCACTTGATACCACTCATCATAGATCTCGAGCCTTGTCACTTGACTCCACTCGTCAGCGGCATAGAACTCCGTCACCAGATACTGACGCCCCTTATTTTACCTCCGATTCTAAGCCAAACTCCGAGAACCCCCTTTACACTGCCCCCACTAGCCCCATGGCTGGCGTGACTCCCACTCCCATCTTGGTAGGGACCGTTGGTGGCACATCCACCACGACACCAGTTACCACACCTACTTTGGGTATGCCCTCCACGGGGGCCCCCTCTACTGTTCCCCTCACAGCACCGATTCCCGAAGCGGGAATACCTATCCCCACTCCATTAGTGACCCATACTACACATGGTGGTGCAGGACCGTCCTATACCACCTTAGTTCCCCCACTTGGGGGCAACCTCCCTCACATGACCCCTCCACTTGGGGGCATCGGCCCCAACTTGGTCCAACCCACTACCGTGTCACATCCTTCGTCCAGTTTGCCATTCATGGCTAGCCTCAACCTGCCTAACCTAGCCATATTAACCAACAACCCCATCTGACACGACCCTGCGTGGCCTCACATGCCCACCAAGCTCCCCTCTGACATCCCTAAGTTCGAGGGAAAGGCAGGTGAGGACCCACAAAACCATATCATGTCCTTCCATCTATGGTGTTCCTCCAACTCCATAGTTGACGACTCTATTCGCCTTCGTTTATTACAGCGCACTTTCACTGGCTCTGCTGCCAAGTGGTATATCGAACAACCCCATGGAACCCATGCCACCTTTACTTCCCTTGCCTCGACCTTCCTGCAGTTCTTCCAGTTACCTGTCCGCTATGACGCAGGCGTTGAGATCCTACTATCATGCAGACAAAACACGACTACCCACATCACGGACCACATTCATGAATGGCATCGACGCCGTAGCCTATGCAAGATCAAGTTAGACGACCAGATCTTCCTAGATTGGTTCCTCAAATCCCTCCTTTCCATCATTGCTAAGGATGTGGCATCCGAAAGACCCCAGTCTGAAGAAGAGGCTATCCTTAAAGCCCAACAGTTCGATCTCATTTACGCACAGTCAGGTTATCTCTATACCATTATACCTGACGCCCCTCGCGACGATTCCTCCCAGCGCGATGCGTCAGGGGCATCCCACGCTGCCGACGACATCATTGGCCATGTCTCTTCGCAGCCTCAACCATTTTCCATAGCCCATCCTACCCCTGGCCCTGACCCTTCGCGGGATACCTCACAGTCTGGAGCAAACAACCCGTATGCTCCCATGACACATCACCACCATACCCATGGACCCTCATGTCCACCACAGTGTTTCGGTCATGCGACTCCTGCTCACGCCCCCCCTATCACACCTCAGTCCTACTATCACCAACAGGCTGCACCAACCCCTGCGGCACACCCACAACCCGCTCCACAGCACTATCAGCAACCCCCTCAAGTTGCTACACCTGCGCAGCCTCCACCTACATATCATCCACCGTAGCCTGCTCCAGCACCTGCGCCACCTCAGAATCCACCTGCTACCCAAGGGCAAGTTTACGCCCAACAAACCCCGTAGCAAAACCAGAACAACCAACGTAACCAGGGCCAAGAAAATCGCGGCAGGGGCCAGAATTTGCGAACAAACTATCCTTGTTCTATTTGCGGGGTCTATGGCCACTACACACATTTTTGCCCCCACATGGAGCACATTCGGCAACTTTGGGCTGAAGATGCCCGTCGCCAAGGGCAGGCGGCTCCTCAAGCACCACCCAACCCCCCACAACCTCAGCAGCCACCTTTGGTGCTGCAAAACCCCTTACCAACCCAAGGCGTAGTGAACACTCAACCGTTGGCTCCCCCTCAAGCCAACGCGACAACCCAACAACCAATCACTTACGCTGCTCCTGATCAACTCGTGCTTGACTCAGGTACCCACCACTTGTTGATGATGTCCTCCGATGAGGTCAACCTCCAGACCCGACGGAACCAATATGGCTCCATATCTGAAGCCATATGTACCCTATCCCATAATACGAGAACTCCTACTAATCAACCGCCCTTGTTGCCTCAACCCCCTTTGGTACCTAGTCACATTGGTGCTACACCCATCCATACCATTCCTTTCCTCTTCCCTCCCTCAGGAGTAGTTAGCGCCCCGGTCATGGCCACCATCAACCTTCCTGGGTTAACCTTAGGATTACCCATTTGGTATCTTTCGCCTCCCGTTCCCCCACCGACACCAAATGTAATCCTGCAACCAGTGCAACCAATTGTCACTACTAGTCAACCACCTCCAGGTATCGCTACCCCGTCGTCCTCCACGAACCCCCCCCTCCTCTTACCAAACCCACTGGGGGTAGAGGCCCCCAACCTTACACTGTTGTCCCACCTCCTAAGACAGTACAAAATTCCCTTGTGTTTCGTGCTCCTCCCAAATGCACGCTGTGCGATGAGTTGGGCCATGCGACTCACCTATGTCCTCAGTTACCGGCGTTACAGGAATACATGCAACTGCTTGACGACGACCCCACTATCCCAGTTGTCCATCTAGAATAAACCCCTAAGCCTCGAGACAAATCCCTGCGCACTAACCACTCCTGTGCCTTATGCGGTGTCTACGGGCATTACTCACATCACTGTCCCGATCTCCCCGAGTACAGAGTAGCTCTCTTTGAAATGAACAATCTAGAGCTTGAGACGGCACCACCCACCATTTTGGAGATCCACCCCCTGGACTCTTCCTCTTTCGAAGAGGTTAATACCATTTATATGATCTCTTCCACCACTACTCCTTCGTCAATCGATTTGACGACACAAACATTCCGTACGGATGAGGAGATTCTAGAGGCTCTCACTGCCCCGGATTATCCTTGGGATGACATGCACCATCGTTCCTACTTCCTCCCAGATGAATCTTCCTCTAACACTGCTACCCAATTTGCAGTTGAATCCAAAGACTTCCTTCCCCCCAAGGTCAACTGGTTCCAGGACCCTATTCCTGCTCCTGACGCCTTCAAAGAGGGTAACATGGCCAACATCTTACCTGTCATCCAAATTGATATCGCTGGCCCCGGAGGCACCCCCGAACTCATCACTTTAGGAGCCTCTTGCAGTAAGCAAGAAATTGAGGAATACAACAAACTCTTCAGAGAATTCCGCGATGTTTTTGCCTGGTCTTATACCGAAATGCCCAGTCTTGACCCTGCCATTAAAGAGCACCACATTCACACATGGCCTGATGTACCCCCCGTTCGTCAGAAACAGCGTCCCATTCATCTCTAGCTACAGTTTTGGAATCAGCACGACGAGACCGTCACGATGGTCACCTCGTAGTATTATTTTTTCTACGTCATTTTTTGCCCATTTTTTAGACACCGCTAGTCGCCTCGGTTTACGCGCCACTTCGGCCGCTCTCCGTTTTTAACAATTTTTATATCGCCGGATTCATTTTTTCGAGCTCGTGATGATGCTTGAGATCATTTCTCGCTCTCACTTGGTACAATTTCAACATTGCGTCCCTACACCTTGCCGCATCAATTTGCGCGCCACATCGACCGTCATCAGATTATTTCACACTTTTTACATGAGCCATCCACTCCTGTCATACTGCAAATGTTTCGTTATTTTGCCACCATTCATTCACCCCGCAAGGAGGCCCACCAGTGTTCCCCCCCACCCTCAGTCCTAGTCATCATCAATGTTCCTTGATTGAACACTTCCTCCTTGCCTGGACCATTCCATCACTTCAGAGTCTTCTTATTTGCTTTCAGACTCCTTAAAATTGAAAGCAACCACGAGCATGCACTGTCCTGGGCTCATAAAATCCACACGACAGTACCATTCTATTACTTCAGAGTCTTCTTATTTGCTTTCAGACTCCTTAAAATTGAAAGCAACCACGAGCATGAACAGTCCTGGGCTTGTAAAATACACATGACAGTACCATGTTATATCCACACTTCTTCTAGTTCCCTAACCCATGAAGAAGTCCCCCCGCGCCTGTTGGCGCTATGATCAATCCTCTCGGCAGCACCCCCAATCAGGTCGCCTTTGTTCAGAGTATTCTGCAGTCTCCTACCATTTTACCACAGCTTGAGTCTCCCTCAGCCCATTCACCCTCAGATTCTATACCGCTATGATCCCTTTACCACCAGTCAGTCTCATATGCTGCCCGATCATCCCCGCCATTATACTCTGAACAAAGGAAGTTTGAGTCCACCCACTCTACTTGCCTAGTTATTCCCCCCAGTTTATCACTCTTGCCATCAGTACTATCACAGTTCGGTTTGTCACCTCGCGCTCCTGTCAAGGAAACATCATTGCCTTGATAGTTGCAGGTCTCCCTCTGTCGATGACAACCCCTCTATTCCAGAGGATAGACCTAGAGGCCCCTGCGCCTTGGAGCCATCACCATCTGTGGTGAGTGCCTACGGACCATTTTGGGAGGAATCATCATTGCCTCTCCGAATAGTTGTTTCTCACATGCTCGACTTCAGCACCTTATTCGCATCGTTGAGAATCGCGCAGGATGTATATCCTTTCCATTATGTGTCGAAGACCCCGGATTTCCCCCGACCCTAGCAC
>LPNX010504496.1:0-119153 GCA_001517045.1 Pseudotsuga menziesii | reverse complement strand
AAAGGAGGAAAAAACCCTAAACAGCTGAAACCCTAACCCTAAACCAGCACTCCACCACTATAAATAAGTGATGGAGACCCCTTATTCAAAATCCACAATCAGAAGTATCCCGCCTCTGCCAAAATTGCTCTTGAAACCCTAGCTCAGCATCGAGCTACTTTCACCGTGAGAGCCCCTTTTGGCCCATTTCCACCATTGGAGAAAGAGAAGGAGCAGCTGGAGCTCGGAGAAACCTCTCGGATCAGTGCAACGGGCTTCACCAACCTCCACATTGGAGGTCAGATCAATAAAATTCATTCTTTACTTTTTACTGTTTTGCTTCATGAACATGTTTAGATTAATTTTCATTACTGTTTAGCATCTTTTATTTCACATATTATTGAACTGCTACTAAGGAATCCATTGTCCTTAGTAGGTGCTCATTCGCACAAGCTAGGGGTAAAACCCTAGCAACACCAAGCATAGCCTAATGTTTCACAAAAATTAGCTTATGGTAAAGGCTTTGTAAATATATTAGTAACCGAATCATATGTCCTGTAATAAAGAAGAGAGACGTTGTTCTCCTGTACCATCTATCTAAAATAATGAACACAGATTTTGACATGCTTCATCTTGCTATGAGAAACATGATTATAATCAAATTTAATAGCTCCATGATTATCACAATAAATAACATTATAGGTCTGAAAATGAAATCCAAGCTCATCGAGAAGCTGACGAATCCAAACTACTGTTGTTCTAGCATTGAGAGCACCATAATACTATGCTTCTGTAGTCAAAAGAGAAACTACCTTTTGTTTCTTACAATACCATACCATAGGTCCATATCTTATATGAAACACATAGCCACAAGTATATTTTTGGTCGTCAATGTCATTGACCCAGTTGGAATCAATGTAGCCAATGAGTGGTTCTACACTGTGACAGTACTTGATACCATACTGATAAGTACCCTTAATATATTGAACAATTCTCTTTGCATCTTTTTGGTGGATTTTTTGAGGATCCTGCATGAATCTAGAAACCACACTAACAAAAAAGGAGAGTTATGGTCGACTATCCATCAAATAAATAAGTATACTGACCAACTATTGATAAAGAGCAACGTCGACTCATGGAGAGTCTCAAGCTTTTGAAAACTTCACTCCTGACTAATAAGGTATAGCACATGACTTGTAGTCATCCAGCTTGATCATTTCAAGAGATCCAAGGAATATTTAGGTTGAGAAAGAAATATACCATCATGCATTTGTAAAACTTGGATGCCAAGAAATAAATGCAAAATACCAAGGTCAACCATTTCAAAGGTATCAACAAGTTGTTTCTTCAAACCCAAAATAATATTAGCATTGTTTCCAGTTATGACTAGATCATCAAAATACAGTGCCGCAATTAGAGTATCATGATGAACATATAATATATAGATGATATGATCAGATTCACAACGTTTGAAACCAAGATTTATAAAGAACCTATCAATCTTCTCATACCAAGTAAGAGGGGCCATTTTCAAACCGTATAATTTTTTTTCAATTGCAAATAAGATCAGAGTCTGTCACAAAACCAAGATATTTCTCCATTAAATTCTCTTTAGCTAGAACCTCATGAAGAAAGGAACATTTTATGTCCATTTGATGATGCTCCTTATCAAAACAAGTAACAAGAGAAAGGAACAGTCAGATAGAATTCATCTTCACAACATGAGCAAAGGTTTTAGTATAGTCGATGCCTTGTTACTAAGATAAGCCCTTGGAAACCAAGTTAGCCTTATGGAATTCAATAACACCATTAGAGGTAAACGTGTTGTTATAGACCCATCGACACTTCACGACATTCTTTCCTTGAGGTTGAGGAACAAGTTCCCATGTCTGTTTCTTCTTTAGGGACTCAATTTCAATGATCATAACATTTTCCCATTCTAGTACACCCTGAGCAGAAACATATGTATTAGGATCATAGGTGTCAAGTACACATTCCATCAAAGGAACACTGACACATTGTTTCTGACTACGATCCTGCCAACCAATACTCAAATTGTCAGCATCCGGTCCAATAGCTTCAATTGTATTAATATCCCACTGAGGTAAGAAAGTCATCAATGAATCAGGTTGGTGATCACCAGTCGAGGAGGTCAAATTTCCAACTTCAACAGTTACATTAGGCCGACCACTAGTCAATTCAGGAGAATTCCTCCATTCAATCAATAATCCATGAAAGGGTATAGTCAATCTCGACTCTTTAAGAATATCAGAGGGGTCACTCTCCAAAGGACTAGGATATGAATTCAATAGCTTATTACCTGAAGTGGTATCATAAAAAATATACTTCAACTCAATAATATATTCTATTTGAAAGGATCAAACAATCTATAGGATTTCAACTCATCACAATATCCCATCATGATGCAAGCATGTATTTTTGCATCCAATTTCTTCTAGCAGTCATTGTTGATATGTGCCCAAGCAAAATATACAAAGGTTTTGAGGTGTCTGACAGAGGGTTTCCTACCATCCATTTTTCGATGGGAGTCGTTCCAATGTCTGCTCTAGTCGACACAAGGTTTAGGAGATAATTTGAGAATTAGACGGTTTTTTCCCAAAATATCATTGGAATATCCTAGGCATGTAACAGGAATCTAGCCATTTCTTCTAATGTCCTATTCTTCCGCTCTGTGATGCCATTTTGCTGAGGGGTGTGAGGGACATATATCTACCAAGAAATTCCATTCTGCAAGAGATATTCTTCAAATTTTTGACTGACAGATTCTCCACAATTATCTAATCTCAAACATTTAAGGGGTTGGCGACACTAATTTTCATCCAGTTCCCTAAATTCCTTGAGACTTTCAAAGACTTCACTCTTATTCTTCAAGAAATAAACCCGCATAAATAAAGGGAAATAATTAATGAATGTCAAAATATACTTCGCACCTACAAGTGATGGTTTTTTTTTGCAACAAACATTTCTATGGACAAGCTCTAGTCATTCCTGTGCACACCATGCTTTTTTTGAATCAAAGGGTGCTTGATGATGCTTCCCAAGCATGCATCCTGTACAAAATCCATCAAGTGGAATAGTATTTGGAAGACCCGTAACCATATTTTGAGTTACCATCATCTTCATACTTCTAAAGTTTAGATTACCAAGTCATTCATGCGAAATTCAACTTCTGTAATTTGATAGAGCAACGGGTGTAGTCGGTCCGGTCGTCTGAACATCAAAAAAATTATAAAGTCCATACTTAGGATCCAAAATCCCAAAGCAATAGTTTCCTCCCCAAGCCTCAGATCCTTCACCATAAATGGATCCGACCATAATTCAACAGTGTTCTTAGTATTCATCAGTTGGGAAAATGACAACAGGTTTGCACTGAAGCTCGATACATGATAGACGTCGGATATATGATCATGCTGACATTCGACATCTCCATTTCCAACAATAATGAGGGCATTATAAATATTCTCTTCAGGAGAACCACTTAAGGAAGAAAATAGAGAATCATCCTTAGCCATGTGATGAGTACATCCATAGTCCACTATCCATTCAGTCTTATTGGTGTGCGCACGTAATGCCTAGGAAGTGCTGATAGAGAAGGTATAATTTTCAGAAGATTCGATGTATGACTGACCAATCAAGGCACAAACTTCTAGGTGCTTGAACTTTCCTTCTAATTCCTTCATCTTCTTCCAATAATTTTTCTTGACATGTACTAGCTTTGAGCAATACTGATAGGTCTTCTTCTTCTGACCCTTCTTCTTTGATGACGATGGTTCTTTGGTCTTCCCTTTCGTAGGTTGTTCAATACATTCTGTTCATTGATCTAGTCGATCACGTTATTTAGGATTTGGCTTGACCTTGCTTTTTAGCAAGTGAGCCTGGTTTATGCCACCAATTTCTCTTCTTCAAGAAACTTCTGTTGGTCCTTGATCAACAAATCATAGAAAGTATCAAAGGTAAAATACTTACCATCTTTCTTCTGTGACATCCACTTATCCCAAAAGGAAGAACAAAAGGCATGATATGGTGTCTTTAGATTCATCATAACTATATTGATAAGTTATCCATCGTTCTTTGAAAAATCCTTGCCATATTCACCCAATTTCAGTTGTAGCTCCTTAATACGAGCTAAATAGTCTTCGATATGATAAAAGGAAAGACGTTCTAGAGATATCAATTCTTTCTATATTTGCATTACTCCACCTTCATTTATCTTGTTGAATAGGTTCTTCAACTTGGTACAGATGACATGAGTGCAATCAATCCCGCTTGTATGAAAACAAATCTCTCTAGAAATGTAGGTTGTGATAACGCCTACAACTTCATCCTTCTTAACGTCGATATCAAACTTGGCATCGACATATGTCAGATCATTAATAGTAGTCTTTGTAAACTTCCATAGTCCTTTTATATTCAACAAGGTCTCCATATTTGTCTCCTAGATAACATAGTTATGTCCATTGAGAACAACATGTTCTATCTTGGAATCCATCCTTCTGATCTAATAGATATGATCAAAGTCTAGGTAGAGGTATAAGTCAACAAAATATTCCACTTGGAGTCGATCAACCCTATATTTGAATCAATACGATTTGCAAACAACAAGGATAGGTAAAAAAACTTAGTGCTCATACCATGTTGGGTAACCTCTCATCATGGACTATAGAACATAACGAAAATAAAAGAAGAGGACAAGATTCCAAGAAGAAAAGGCGGTGTCTAGAGACATCGTTTAAGCACTTAAGAACAAAGCATTGTGATTACAACATCACAATGCATAATGATTATGATAAAACATCTCATATCGATATTTTAGAAAACCCATAGGGTCACCTATTTATAGTTTCCAAATCTAAACTACTTCCTAAAAGTAGGGAATATCTGGTCCACAAGTAGGGGTCTCTGGTCAAAACTATTTCCGTAGAATATGCAATATCCCAAAGTTTAGTCGACAGTTCTAGTCATGTTGACCATGGTAGTTTCGACCATTTAGTCAATTGTCCAATTGACTGTTCATTTGTTTGTCCAACCGATTTATTGTCTCTAGAATATCCATAGGTGTGATTAACCATTAAGACTATAGGTTCAAATAGTTAGGATCTGTGTCAGCGTGTTGCATTATGCAATTCATATTTGTGTGGTATATGACGCACATATGCCAACATTCTTGTGGTAATTTTGCACAAATTGGTTTATTACTTATGTCTGTTTGTAAATCTTTGTAGCACATACCATATTCTTTGTGGGAATTTTACACACAATTTTGTTTCTCTTTATTCATAAGTCTCACAAATGATATTTGTGCATATAATCCATTTTCGATATTCTTATTTAAGTATTGTTATAAGCATATTTGTGACCAATGTCATGGTGGGATATTTTCTCTCACATGACTTGCACATTCTTCCATAAGCATGTCTCAAGCCGATTGTGTGTGTTGAATTCTTTATCTTCTTCTAGTGTTCTTTTGGCAATCCCCTTAACATTTGATTCTCTGACATCTCCTTTCCATCTCCTTTGATATATCCTTTGGCATCTCCTTTGACATATCCTTTTGATATCTTCTTTGTCATATCCTTTTGACATCTCCTTTGAAATATACTTTGACATCAATGACAATTCATGTTCAACATATGGAACATTAGCATTGCAATGAGCGAGCATCAAAGGTTCGAAGAATATGACAATTTTTGACAATATAGTTTTTCAACGTCACATGTCAAACTACCCATTGTACATATGATGCTTAGGATGGGTATTGTAGGTCCAATAAATTCCAGCTCGACGGTTAAAGTGATTGCTAAAACGTCAAAAATAGGATGAAAATTGTCAGAAAATTTCTCAAATTTAGTAGTGCAAAATTTGAATATAGTCTAAGAGTAAGGAAAGAGCCAAGTATTTTTAAACTAATAGTATTTTACACAACCCATATTTGGAAATCAAATTCCACAAGCTTTTTGTGTCTAGAGACTTAGTTAGCTTCTTCTGAACTCAAGCTAAGCAGACCATATGGTGGGTTTTTTAAACAGGGTTGTCTTCTATACATAAGATTATTGCCTCTATTAATGTACGCTGACTGTATAGAGATAGCAGTGACCATAGCTGCTTCTATGTGCATTTTATGGGCTTATTATAGTAGTATAGATAGGTATAGCTAGATAAAGTTATAGTTTATAGAGGGCCTAGGGCGGATAATAGGTAGAACCAATAGCAGCATGGTTTAAATAGGCCTTCCTTCATTGGTTATTTCTTAGAGCATGGATTTCCCGCCAAATTAAGAGAAGATTTGTTTCAATCCCCACCCACTTTTATGTTTCATCTTAGAAACAAGTTACCATTTTTCTAGGTGTGATGTGGCTCTATAAATTTTACCTCACGAGATAAAATAAAAAGAAATTCTTCTAATTTTCTCCAAAACACTTTTAAAGATGTGAGATAATAAAAACCAATCAGCATTAATTTCTTTTAATACTGCTGTGTCCAATGTCAACCTACCACCCATAGATAACCATCAATGGCATTAAAAATGTATCCTTCTCTCAAATTTACTAATAAACCACCCCTAATATTTAATTCAATAGCTATAAAGCTTTAGCACAACCCCAAGTATTTCGACCCTTCCTACAATTGAAAGTAATAGATTCATACTTTAAATGATTAAACTCCATACAAGTTTCCATACAATAAAGGAGTAATATTTCTTGGAGGTCCTTGCCTCGTATATTGAAATATGAGCAAAAAGCGGCACATCATTGATGAAAAGTAGGCGGGATAAAAAAATCCAATGCTTGTCATACTTGCAATAAAGTATTAACAATTTTTTTTATATGATATAAACCATTTATATGCTCATGTTTTATTCCATCTTCTTCAACAAAAAAATTGAAAGGAATATACCGTTGCATGGATCTTTTTCTTAGAGGAGTTTACATTTACCCACAAAGGATGAGTATTGGTTTACTTATGAAAGTAGAATGATATTGGTTATTAATAACAAACAAGTTATGTTGATTTGGTTTGGTTCTTTGTGGAATTTAATTAATTTAGATTTTATTTTAGAATATTTGTATCTAAAAGCAATAGATAGATAAATAAGCATATAATTTCTTAAATTTGGAAATATATATTTATAAAAACCTAGGAATAAAAGAATGAAATTAAAGGTGATGATAAGAAGTGAGGAAAATCAACCATACATGAGGTTGTTATTGAAACCCTTTTCCTTCTCATAAATATGCATTAAACACCATGTATAGTTTTGGATTTTAGAGAATATGGTCGTAGTTTGTAACAAACCTGATGGAATAAAGTTATCCTATCAATTATGGTTTATAGAGGTTGGAAAGAGTTGTACTATTGATGGTAGATAAGGCTTGGATTTTCCATCAATCTAGACCTTAATCCGGTTAACTATGGGTAGGATGATGAGGGGATTTTGTAGTTAATTTTTCTGTCACATGAAGACTTTGTGGAAATATGGAAAGTCTCTAAGACCATAAGAGGAGATGGGAAAATGGAGGTAGCAGAGGTTTCTATATTGTTGTATGAGGTAGGTGGAAGGGTGACTGAAGGAAACTATTAATGTGTAATGTACCATACAATACCGTATGAGATCAAAATGACATATCTATATGTGTTAACATAGAAATATTTGAGGATGGGATTGATATGTCATCTCATGTTTCTCTTCCTCTCTCATGTATTCCTCCCTAGATATGTGTTTCTACTCATTTGTTGATGCTTGAATCAATATATTGATAGCAGAGATAATACACATCGGTAATGCTATTTTGGGATTAGATCCTAGAAGGTAATTTAATTTTAATGGCAGTTTGAAGGAGGATGACATGGAAGAATATTGAGGGCTCCAAGAAGGTAGGGTGATCATTTGAATAAGGTGGGTAATATAATGTGTATTAGGGTTCATGAATATAGAGTGAAAATGGTCATGGATCTTATTATAAATATGGAGGAAATTGAGGGGATGATGTCTCTAGCTCTTGTTGGAAGATTCATGGGGAGATATGAGAAAGGAGCCTTCTTAAAAACTAGTTATAAGAGCGTTTGTTACTAGTATTGCTTACATATCCAAGTTTTATATATAAATGTGAGGTTTGATTTTTTTTGTTTGAAAGGTAAAGAGCACACGCTAGAGAAAGTGATGAAAAAGGGGATAGGTTTGGGGATTCATTAGTCCTGTGTCTCAAGCCATGGTATCATAAATTTTATCCTCATTGAGAGGCCACTTGTATATAGAAGGTTTGTGTTATATTACCAAGTTTTCTACTTGTGCTATGAACTAGATCCATTTTTTGGAAGATAAGCGACTCCATTAGAAGATTTGTAGCCTTTAAGGAGGACTGGTTAGAATATGAGGACAAAAGAATACATAAGTATTAGTATAATTGGACTTGTGTGAAGGTATATCAAATGAAATGGAGTTCGAGTAGGATAAGTGGAATTTCCATCAAAGAATTGATTGTTGTAAACTTCCATCTATGTGTGCATGTTCCATGAGGTTGGAAACTTGTGAGTAGTATATCTAAGAATCATAAAGTATTCGATCTAATTTAATGATTTTTCAGTTAAAAACATGGAAGGTTCCCATTCAATATGTAAGAGAAATGCCAGAAGAATCCCACAAGGAGACCAAGTTGTTGTAGGTGTGCTTAGAGTTGGGGATGACTAAAGGTCGAACTCTCATCCATCGGTCCCTATCATTTTGAAAATTTCACCGTGAACCAATATTGAAGGTATGAACACACTTTCCCCTCTATGTTTTCTAAAAAAGGATATATGCAACATGATTAAATATTTGGAACACTTTATCCCTATAGAAAACATCAAGGAAGTACCATCACTTACACCAAAAAACACTAAGATTGGTGAGCGTTTTTTAGGAAAAGGAGACAAGAAAGGATGTTTTGAATTCAAAAGAGCACCCAATTTTGTGGAATGTGTCCAATGTCCTAGTGGTGGAGACAGAATCCAAAGGAATTAAAGAGTGATTTAAACTATCATATTTCTATAAATTTGGTTTATAAAAAACCCTAGGATTCCCTATGGATGGGGACCTAATTTAGGGGAAGGAGAAAATAAAAATTGGTTTGGAATCATAAGGGATTCATAATTCTATGGTTAGAAAATATAACAATATAAGAAAACAAAAATAACAATAGAACACAACATAACATTTGAATAATCAGGATGGAGGAGATCGATGCAATAGGCTAGGGTTTACAGATCTTGGATGAATTTCTCAAACGAGACTCAATTTTCTCATAAGAGGTGGTAGTGCCTTATACATGGATTTCCATAAGGGAGATATGGCTATTCCTTCACTAAATTAGAGTGATCATGGGTTGCATAGTGACCCTTCTTCCAATATGGTGGTAGACCAACAAAATGATGACAAATGAGATTGTTATAATTTTGAGAATTAACACAATCAAACAAAAATACATAACAATCTATAAGACTATTGGAAGTGAAATTGAGACAGTGATGGGTTTCCTCTACATCCCAAATATTTCGCATTCCAAGAGAAAAATTACAAAAAACCAAATATAAACTCTAAAAAAAACATTGGATGCTTTGTAATACCTCCATAACATAACTCATAATCAAATCTTATGCATATGTTTTCTTGAGGAGAGAACTTACTAGAAATTGCAAGGTCATAAACTCCCCTACAAAGAGGGTGACCTTACATAACAATCATGACCTACATAGAACTCTTATACCTAGGTTCTATACCACAAATATAATGTATCTACAAGGGATTAATCCCACTTTCAAACAATCACACATTAATTACTATAATTAAAATAATCCTATCCTACATAATTGATGAACATGATTGAGGGTGAAATTATACACGAGAGGTGTTTAAACTTGCTCTTATCCAAGTACACATGCCATTGATGTGAATAAAAATCGCATGCAAACAAGAGGGGGGTTTCAAGTATTTGTTATATAATAATTGTTTCACAACGAATATTCATGGTATCAATAAAACCTTGGCGTCACCCCCATTTTCCAAAAATTGCACCTTTTAAAGACTTGGTTCTACCATTGCATCAACCTTTTAATTCTTGCAACGAAAAGATGTGAAGCAATTGAAATGTGTCCAGGATATCTAACAAATATAGGATTCAAATATTCATTCTTCCAAGAACTATGTTATCTTCTTGATGACAATTTCTCACAAGTCCTGTGATTAGAGTCGAGTCTCCAAAGACGAGCACATAATTGATGTTTCTAGCAAGTAAGAGAGAAATATTGATGAAAATGGCATGAATTTACGCCCGATTGTTAGTCATTCTTCCTAATACCCATGAAAAAATGGCTTCTTCATTTCCTTTAAGGTAAATTATGAACCCTCTTACACCAATGCCCCTAGGTTTCCTTTTAAATATCTATAAAAAAGATCTTTTGTTTCTTTTTATCCCTCAATCAGAATAAAAAATATCCATTTTCAAGAGTGATATTCCACTGTTGATTTGTATTCTGTTACTAATAAATTAATTTGGACTAGAGGGGGATTCTTTGAAGGATTTATTGAATTTTTATCTTCTCTTCCATAGTTAGAATTTATTAGCTAAGAAGGCAGATAGGTCAATGAGTAAGGGACTCTATCATTAGAGGTTTTTCTTTGAATGTTGGTCCCTTTGGATATATAATCTCACCATTAAATATTTCCATTTTCTATATAGCCAAAGCTTCCATAATATATACTTCGGATTGAATATCAATAGTGATAATTGGTTTCCTATGCAAGGATCTTGCATAGAATGATTTCTAGCAAAAAAAAATATCACTCCTAAAATATGGAAGTTAGATTTCTTTGCTCAATTTAGATAATATTTCCTTCCAAACCTGTGAAGAGAGAGGACAATCAAAGAAAAGGCGAGAAGTTTTATCTTTTGATTCTTTCAATATAACGAAATAAGATGGTCCTTGCACTCATTTTTTCCTTAATTTTTTGTTGTAAGAATACATCCATGAGCTAATGCCCAACATAATGCATTGAATTTAGGGATACCTTCTATGTTCAATATATTTTTCCATTTAATGGAAGAAGGAGGGGTAGGAGGATTCACACTAGGGATTTATATCCATCATCAAGTGAGTAACTCCCCAATTCAATCTCGCAACCTATCTAATCTTTTGCTGATATAATGATTGGGGCTGTAACATGTAATAGCTATTTAAGTTTTGAGAATTGACTATACAGGGGGTTAGGAAGTATTTATGATCCATCCTATCCCCTTTCAAGATAGGATCCAATATAATATATCATAAAGAGTGTTGTAACCATTATTTTCTAGTAATGAAATTCCTTGCATGTCTATCCTTTTAGCTAGAGGATCCTTTCCCATTACATTGTCATATATATATATATATATATAGCAACCATGTAATCACATATTTAATAAGGCTTGTTGAGGACTTGCATAGGATCCAAATGCTTAATCCCTCGACCTCCTTGATGTCTTAGTCCAAGCGTAGACTTATAGGGAGATTAAATGTTTTTCCTTCAAGTTGAATTACACCATTCTAGATTATGTGAAATTATATGCCACATAATATTAACCCCTAAGTCTATATTCATCAAAATTTTCTCTATAGTTCCTACCCCCCCTCCTTATTTTTATGAACTATTTCTCATTTGACTAAATGGATTTTTTTGGTGTTATATTTTCCGCCCTAGGAGAGAAATATTCACAATTCCTTGACAATTTTGTTCATGATAAAATAAGGAGCCAACATACTTGAACACTAAAAAATAAAATAGGATTTTAAACTAAATTTTATAAGGACAATGTTACTAGTTGGATTAAGCCTGAAGGTGTTTCAAGATTGAATTTTAGTTTTTATATTTTGGAAAATAGGTCCAAGTCAACGTCTTTTGGACTTTTCCTTGAAACTGGAGTTCCTTAACATTTGAACGAAGACCAATTTAAGATACCCAAGAATCCCAAAATTGTGGATATTCTTTGGAGTAAGGAAACATAAATTATCCATCCATATATTTATGTTTTCCCATTGTTAATTTCACTTCCCTAAGGCTTCAATGAATATATCTAACATTTTCTTAAATCTTTGTGCTACCACTTTTGAGCCACCCCCTAAGAACAAGGTGCCATTTGTAAATTGGGCATGGTTGATTGGAATAACTCCTATTTCTATTTGAATTCCATCCAATTAACTATTATCTCTTTCAAATCAAGTTTTTAGCTTAAATATTCAACCACAATTATGTAAAGGAAAGGGGAGGATGGCCCCCCTTGGTAGATTCCTCTAGAGAACTTGAAGAAATTGGTCGACCTACCATTTACTAAGGGAGAAATACATGGACTTCCTATACATGATTTATTTATTATATGGATACTTTTGAAAATCCAAACTTTGCCATAATTAAAAAAAAAGAAAATATGTCTTACTATGTCAAAATCATTCGCCATGTTAATATTAATGGCCATGGCATTATCCCCATGATATTTACTAGAGTGGATAACCTCTTGAACCAATATTATATTGTCAACGATTTGTTTTTTTATTATGAAACCTCCTTGATTTGTCGATATTATCTTACTTAGGACTGGTTTCAACCTACTGGCCAAGATTTGTTTTTCAAAATATTATATGCTAATTTGCATAATTATATAAGTCAGAATTCAGAGAACGACGAGGGACTATTTTACTTAGGGATTAGAGCTAGGAATGAGGATTCAATCCCTCCACTATTTTTTCCCAACCTCTTGTCCAAATTAATATTATAGAGGTATTTTTTATACAAAACATTATGCTATGTAGAATTGTATTGTGAATCTCTTAGGCAATGGGGCCTTGTTTGGATCCAAACTCCATATGGTCCACTACTTCCTTTTATTTAATTTCCATCTCTAATAATTTATTCTCTTCATTATCTATAATGCATGGAATGTTATGAAGTAATTCAACTGTTTTGTTATGTCTTTAGGACCTTTTTATGTACATAGAAACTTGCAATGCTCATAGATTTATTTTTTATGCTCTCAAAGTTTGTAATGTGTTACTATCCTTGTGATCTAGTTATTTCCCTGACACCATTTTTGCATTTCCTTCCTCTTGCTTGTATGTATACGAACCATGCATTTTGATCTCCAGATTTTAGCGAAATGATTCTTGACTTAATCCTCAAAGTTCCTTCTTTCTTTCTATTTATTTGATGTTTCTGAAGATGATTTTTTCTCTTTTATCAACTTGCCTTTTGTTGTCCTCGTATTTTCCATTTCATCCTATGTATTCTATATTTGTGCTTCAATCTCCTTCTTTTCTATCTCTAGATATTTCTATGAGCTATTGGGCCATTCCTTGAAGGCCAATTTGAATCATTTCAATTTTTATTCCCAAACATAGGAATGGGAACCCTTGATTTCCATCTTCCAAGAATTTTCTATCAAGTTAATAATAATTGTTTCTTGTAGTTAGAGAGGATTAAATATAAAGGGAATGAGACCCAAATTTTCATCCTTTTGAAAATTTAATATTAAAGGATTATGATCATAAAAGGATTGGGAGAGTGGATTTTTGAAGAATTGCATACATTCTCCATAAAAAACTATTGTTCACAAAGAACATGTCCAATATAGCTTCTACATGGCCTAGTGTGATTCTTGTATTTATCCATGTGTACTTCCCTTTTTATGGGAAGATGTCCATCAAATATTAGTACACCATCATACCCTCTAATCACTCTTAGGCTTTATCTTGAACAATGGATCGTCCTTTTCTCCTTTTTCTAAGAAAACGTTGAATGAGTTTACCCATATTGAACTTGGTCTAAATATTGCAAATCCTAAATGTTTCTCATGTATATATGAAATCAAAAGTAACCATTAACCAATTTTTTGTTTCCCTTTGGTCCAATTGTCTTAGATTCTTTATGATCCAAAAAATTCCTAATCTACCTGAGGAACCCCTTGCACTATTTGTTATACCTTCCAAGTTTTCCATATACTTTGTATTATATCTTTTGCTAACTTTTCTTCCATATTTTCTCTTGGATGAGGAGAATTGAATCTCCCTCTTCCGTAATTAAATCCTTTGTTTCCTCTTATTTGAGCTTGTTACCCATTCCCCTACAATTTCAAGAGACGATACTCATTATTTAATATTTGGAGGGGGGTTGTGTCTCATCATTCTTTTCTAAGTTTTTGTTCCCATAAAACTAATATGGTGCATTTTGAAATGCGTTTTCAAGAGATATCTACAATCCTAACTTTTTTTCTTTAGAAACAATTTCTTCCCATTTTTCCTTAATATGTCTTTGACCTTTCCTTTTCATGGGGAGCTTCTCCTCTTTTCAATCCTCTATCTCTTCCTCCTGATTCTATTTGGATTTTCTTTCGTCATGATACCATTAGGATTTTTTTATTATCAAACTTGTTTCCTTCACAAGCTCTTTTGGTAGCCATACATTTATTTATGATCTAGGGTTTACCCCTTCCAAAATTAGTTTATTTTTACCCTCTTCCTCATATTCTTGTATTTCTCCATATTTTGGGTTTTATATTGAAGTTGGAACTCCCTCAATGAGTTGAGAAAGGGATTGGAATTGAATATACTATTGTGAGGGATCTAAAGGCTTGCTTTGAGACCTTTATTAACCGCCAATATTTTTATCCTTCTTCACCTATTTCCATCCATATTTTGATTCTTGGGGATAATATATAGGTTTTTATAACTTATCATTCCTTGCAAAGTTATCATATTCATGGCACACCTTGGACTTGAAGGGGAACTATTTGTTATCTAATTTTTTATGTGTGATTCCATCCATCCATAGACATATTTATTTCTAATGTAAGGTCCTTCTTAGTGTCTACTTCTACACATATCCTTGTGCATGCATACATACCTACCTTTGGTTCCAATATGTCTATACATTTCCCCAAAGTGTTTATGATTTCCTTCATGTCTCCACCATTCCACCAGTGCAATGGAAGGTGAGGCAAATACACCCATACTAGAACAACTAATGTAATATCATTCTTATGGTCAAAATCGATAGTACATGTTTTAAGGTATATACCTCTTGGACCCATAAAGTATGTTTCATTCCTAAAGATAAGTCTCTGATGTTCCTTAATATCAAAATGAAAAGCATAATATCCCCTTACACAAAAACAATGAGTAAGATTCCATTTGATTAAGAGGCACAAGTTCTTGGTTATCCATTATTCCATTGCTCTTGGGGAAGACCATAAACTTGTAAATTGAGAAGAGCTCTTTCTATGAGAGATACTAACTTCTACTTCAAAGCTAAAGAGTTTAACTTTACTTTAGGAATTAAAACTAAATTCACAAAACTTGAAGGGGATAAGGGTGGATTTGAGGACTTTTTCAATAAACCTTGCACATAAAAGAATGCCTTCATGTATGTAGAGGCTTGAGGAAGGACCAACCTCACTGGATCCATGACTAGGGGGTGAACCATATGGATAGAAAATAGGGTTTGTATAATGGAATGAAAGGAAGGTAGAGTAATAAGGGCACGCAACTTGATAATATTTTTAACTCTTATAACTTATTAAGTTACATTTTTCAAAATATAATTTATACATTATAAAATATGTTTTTTTTTATAAATTTCATAAGTTCAAGCATATAGGACAATGCATTTTAATGTTCTAGAATGTATAAACTAACATACACCAACAAATATGTTATTTAGAATTTTAACTCATTACTTTTATAAACATAATTGAAAAATGAGATGTTTACATAATTTATGCATCATTTAATTAATATTTGTACCTTGTCATTGTATAATCGAGGATATTTAAACTTGATGCATGTAAGAGAATCTTAACTCGATTATACATGGTTAATGGAATGTGTAACCATTATCATTGCGTCAAGAGGAACTTTCTACAACCCAAGTGGGTGAGATGTGTCACATTTTTAACAATGATGAGGCACATGTTAGCTCCAAAAAGTGTGTGTGTATATATATATATATATATATATATATATATATCTTGGCTTCATTGTAAAACCCATTTATATAAATATACATCATTTCAAATTCAAATTCAATTGACACATGGTGAGCTTATTTATCTATTGATAGAGCCACCTTATATATTAATTTTTTTTTCATAAATAGTTACAAAACAACTAAATATACGTGCATTAGTTATATTTTCCTTGATTTTATCTACAAGAAGGAGATATGTTTAGAATAGGATTTGCATATAGANGTGTGTGTGTGTGTGTGTGTGTGTGTGTGTGTGTGTGTGTGTGTGTGTGTGGGTGTGTGTGTGCATGGATATGTGCATGCGTGTGTGCATTCATGCATGTGTTCGTGCATGTGTATGTGCACGCATGTGTGCATTCATGCCCCCACACACGTGCGTGCACACACACACACACATGTATGTGTGTGTGTGTGTACATGCACGCATGTGCACGTGCATGCTCACATATCAAGAATAACTATTTTAGAGTTCTAAAGTTTATGAAAGGTTTACCTATTTGTAGGATTTATGTTTTATCATTTACATCAAAAATATAAACTGGAATAGTTGGCACCTAGATGATTGTAATGGATAATATATTGGATTATGTATTGTTAAGTTCACAATGGAAAAATGGGCTAGATATTAGTTTTGTAATAATTACAAATTAATCAATAATTGAGTAAATTGAAACTATTTTACTTCATAATTAATTAATTAATGCAACTTTTTCCTATTTGTAGAATTTATGTGTTATCATTTACAACACAATTACAAATTGGAATAGTTGGTGGATGGATGATTATAATGGAAAATAGATTAGATTAAGTATTGTTACGTTAATAATAAAACAATGTGTTTTTTTCCTAGGAAAAGATATCTTAGTTTTATATATTTATAAAATAACATTTATCGATACCCATGGGCCTTACTTTACATAACATTTCATAAGTTCATTGACAATCCATATTGAAATGTTACAAAAAAAAAACTTTCTAGAGTTGTCCTAAAACAGTTTGAACATCCAATGAAAAAATAGAAATGTCATTACTGTCATCTGGATGTTCATCCATACATGCTCATACAAAAGTATTTCATTTTGTTATTGTATAGCTTACAATTATTTTCCAATCAAGTAGTAGATTTTTCTTCTTGGCATAAATAAAACATGTTGAAAGATGTTTTATTGTCTACCTGGGAATGGTCCTGGATCATGCTCCTCAATTTGATCCCCACAAAATTCCCACATATTCCAAAGACCAAATTCTATGTGAATTCCTTCCTTTAAGATCATTTTTCCCTTTGTGTTCCACTCTCTATAGATATGATAAAAAGTGACATGTTGGAAAGAACCAAGTAGTATCTTAAATTATTCATGGAGAGGTTTGAGATATATAGGGTCTTCTTTGTTTCAACTAGTCAATGAAAAGTTGTAAGTCACCCATATATTGTAGCTTTTGTACCCCTTTTGACTCTACAAGTGCCAAAAGTGTTTTTAGAGATGACAAATTTTCCATATTATTTATACCCGGTCCAAGGACAACATTGAATTTTGTACAATGGGAGTCATCCATGTATAGGACACCTCCATCCCCCCCATTTTTGGTGTACCATGTGCAGCCCCGTCAAAATAGGCCCATGCTCGATATTTATCTATAATTTCTACCTGGATCCTCCTTTGATCATTATCTTTAGCCACATGTGTGAAATTGCTGAGAATGGAAGCACCCTTTGTTGCATAAACAAAAGGTGGGATATGAAAATATTAAAATGTTGCAATGTTATGGTTCATCTAGACTCCCCACATCAAAATAACATGAAAGGAAAAAAAATATTATAAGCTAAATTTTGTGTCCAAGTCAAACAAGCCTCTTCGACATCATTTCCAATCCAATTAAACTACATGCCCAAGATCTAAGAATCATTATAAAAAAAAATTGTACCATATAATTGCACTCGATGAACAAATGATCCACATTCTTTGAACTAATTTTACATAGACGATGTCTGTTGGGCCTAGATCAAAATTTACTTTGAATATGATCCCATGTAGGTACTTTTTTTGTTCAAATCCACCCATAAGAATAATGTTGAAATTTCCAAAACAAATTGTACCACCAAATAATCTCATGATGATATTCCTCTTCTATCAGCACTTTATATCCAATATTTGGGAAGTAGGTTCCACTTCCAGGATTCCGTGTTCATATAAGTTAATCCTCCTTGTTAGATAATCTACCATAAATTTTCTATAGTTTTTATATATCCATTCCATTGTTCCAATTCTACATCCAAAAAACAAAAGTTTTCTTTAGGTGTCCAGGCCAGTGAAAGAATAGTAATGTGTCTAGGATCCCCTATATGTTCCATATATATGTATCCTTGATCCCTTAACTCTTGAACCATATCCTTGGGAGTCCACATCTTCCTTCACATCCAACCCATGGATCCATTCTAGTTCTAACTTTATCACCTACCCCTATGTTCCATGCAATCCATTCTCCAATGAGATCAAAGGACAATAGTATTTCCTTCCATATTGAAGAGACATTTGAAGATGGATTTTCTATGGATTTAAAGCAATCTAGAGTATTCAATGGGTAGATGTATTTTTTCTTAACTATTGTAACCCACAATCCATTTCTTTCCAGAATCATCCAAACATTCTTTGGAGCTAGGTCCTGTGGAAAACAATGAAGGTTCTTCTATCTCCATCCTCCAAAAACCTTTGGTATTGATATTTTCCCCCAAGCCACCCAGTCGAATGACTTATGTTAATTCCATCCTTTCCACAAAAAAATTAAAAGTGATATTTCTAATTTGTTCGAGAACATATTTTGGAATGATCAATAATGAAAACCAGAAAACAAGTATGGTTTCCAGGATAATTGTCATCAACACCATCCTTCCATCATTAGAGATCCACTTATTGCACCAAGAGAAAGTATCTCCTCAAATTTATCAATAATCCAACCTCAATGTTTGTGGTTGTAATCATTTGGATTATGAATGAAACCTAAGTAATTTAGTCCAACCTACATATCAACAGAAGGGAAGGTGAATATATTATTCAAATAGTCCATTTATTCCTCCTCCAAATTCATAAAAGAAACAGAGGACTTATGTTCATTGAACACTATCCTTGTAGAAATTCAAAATAATATCAAGATTTCTTTCAACTTTATGAATCCCCTTCTTGTTCCATTACAAAACAATAATATGTCATCAATAAATAAAAAGTTAGAGACAAAAATAGTTCCCCCTAGTTTTATACCATAGAAAGAGCATGCAAATATTGCATGATGTATGATTCTACTCAAACCTTCTACAACTAGAAAAAAACACCAAGTAGCAAGTGGGAAACCTTACTTGTAGCATCTTCCAGTTTGGAAAACCTTGATGCAGATCCATTAAATAATACATCAAATGAAATTGATTGAAGGCAAGACATGATCCAATTGAATAATGCAAGTTGAAATCCCACTTGTAGCATCATGATCCTAAGGTATAACTAACTAACCATTCCATATGATTTTGACATATCTACCTTAATCACCATGGAAGGTAACTTATTTATTTTGAACAAATGCATGACCTCTTGTGCCACAACAACAATCTCATGTTTTTTTCTTGAGAGGAAGGGTAACCTTTCTTTAACAATGGATTTAAAGAGGGTTCCCCTTATTCTCCTGGCTATGGTCTTTGCAATAATTATATATCTATATAGATAGATAGATAGATATAAAGATGCAGGTCTAAACTCCTATAGATGTATAGGTCTATCATAATTGGGTATGAGAGTGATGAAATTAGTGTTAAAATATGCCAAGATTCTTCCAATGAGTCTATATTCTTCAATGAAAAATAATAAAGCTTGCTCAAATAGCTCAACGAAACCTTTGAAAAAATCTATCGGCCACCCACCAGGGCCCAGTATTTTGTCCTTCTGTAGATATTGAATGACTTATTTTAACTCATCCATGGTCAGTTCCTCCATGAGATATACATTTTCCTCCTTTTCCACAAAGTATGGAAGAAAGGGGCCATTCTATGGATTCCATATCATATTATTTAAACAATTTGTTGAAGTGAGTGACACCTATTTTTGCTATCCCTCTGAAACCCATGAGCACATTCTCACCATCCTTCTCAAGATTCCATGTTGAATTAAATTGTTTTATGTGATTCCATGATTATGATTTTTTTGTGTTATCATCACCCTTATGGAGCCAGATCACTCTCCTCTTAAGTCTCCATGATGCATTGTTTTCATCAAGTATTTTCCATACAACAACTCTAGTGAATCCTCGACCTCCCTAAAATCCTGTTCCATCCTCACTCTCCTGTCAGTTTCCCATTTGATAGACAATTTCTTCACACTTTCATGTTTTACAAGAATTGTACGCTAGTGGACATTCTACTGGAGTCATAATAAGAAATCCAAGTATCTTTAACCATACAAATATAATCCTCATATTCAATCCAATCAACATTAAATTTGTATGGATTTTGAGGTTTTTTTTGACCCGTGACAACCTCCAACAAAATTGGGAGGTGATATGATTCTCCACCCAATATTACCCATTTCCTTACCAAAATAGAGGACCAAGGAATTTATTCATTGATGAGGAATATATCAAGTCTATTTTCTATCTTATCATTCCTAGATCTAATGTTTCTCCAAGTTCATATCAACTTCATAGGAATAATATCATATAGATCATTACCCTCAAACCTTCTCAAGAAAATAATGCCATTACATATTTTCTATGTTAGATTTTTATCATTCAAGCTAGAATTATCTTAGGATCTTTAACTGAGAGAATAACAAGCACATCAATCAAACACAAGAGACAATAGACATAAAGATTTTCCTCAGGGAAACCATAAAGGAGAAAACCCCGCAACTTCCTCAGAGATAGAATCAGCACCAAAAGTAAAACCCAAAAATAGTAAGATGATCTCCTGACAGTAGAAGACTCTTTCTCTGATCCCAGCTTCTTCTCTCTCACTCATGCACCTCAATGAGTGAGTGTGTGTGTGATAAATAGAGAGTCTCAATCTCTATTTATATTCTTTCATTCACTTAACCTTTAACTCGTTTATCTAGGCTCGAGTAATCCTAACTTAGTTATGTAGGCTCAAGTAACCACAACTAGGGTATTAATGAACTGACTGGACAATAATAACTAGGGCCGACTTATCTAGGAGAGTCTAATAACCCTAGGGCCCCACAACTGTGGGGACTTTAACCCTTGATCAATAGGAGGGTTACCCACAATGGCTTTACATGACTTGTTTACATTATTGAATCTCCCGATAGGAACATTGGGGCATGACATGACTCAAGTACATTACAGACACTTCCTAGAATAAACATCAGGGTACAATACATAAGATATACAAGTGAATGCATTCTGAAATTACAATTACATCAACACTCCCTCTTAACTAGGAAGGTATTCTCTCAACACAATTTATCAGCACAAGTCTTCTTATCTGTATCATCTGGATCATTATCAAGTTATCGTCATCTTCATCTTCAAGTCATCATCACTGGATCTGGATCATCACTCGATCTGGATCATCATCACTTGATCTAGATCATCACTAGACCTGGATCATCATCATTGGATCTGGATCATCACTGGATCTGGAACATCACTAGATCTGGATCATCTCTGGATCTGGATCATCTCTACTAGATCATCATCACAGGTGCTATCTCTTGATTCTTCTTGTCACAGGAAGTTCTTCAAAGCCAACCTTTTTTCATGTTGGTTGTAGTCCTAGCCTCCATGTAGGTCTTCTTCAGCGCTTATATCTGACCCTAAGTCAGAATGTCCCACCCAACAATTACAACTGACCTTGAGAGGAACACATCCAACACCATGCCAGAAAGGCACGCCCAACACTCACATATGTCCATGAGAGGAACCAATCCATTCATGTTAGAAAGGCCCAGCACTCACATCTGATCATGGGAGGAACACATCCAAGAACCATACTGGAAAGGCTCGGCACTCACATCCAACCATGGGAGGAACACATCCAAGAACCATATCGGAAAGGCTTAGCACTTATGTCTTACCATGGGATGAACACATCAACCATGTAAGAAGGGCTTAGCACTTAATATCTGACCATGGGATGAACACATCAACCATGTCAGAAGGGCTCAACACTTATATCTGACCATGGGATGAACACATCAACCATGTCAGAAGGGCTCAACACTTATATCTTACCATGGGATGAACACATCAACCATGTAAGAAAGGCTCTACACTTATATCTGATCATGTGGGATGAACACATCCCATAGTCACATTAGAATGGCTCTCAGTCCCAAACTGAGTATTCCTGGTGCCTCCATTCTCCCAGAGAATGGCCTTTAATGCTTATATTTGATCATGTGGGAACACATCCCATAGTCACCTCAGAATGGCTCAACACCCACATCTAACATGGAAGGAACGAATCCTCTCACCATGACATAATGGCTCAGACCTTACATCTGACCATGGAAGGAACCAATCCTCTCACCATGTTAGAATGGCTCACGGACTCATCACTTCCCCTTGGAGGGAACCTCGATCTGGAGAACACCAAGCTTCTCCCTGAAGTACTCAAACTTCACTTTGGCTAAGGGCTTCGTCAACACAACAGCTATCTATTCATCCGTCACAACATATTAGAGCTTCACTGCTCCTCTCTACACCATATCCCTGATATAGGGATATTTGATCTTGATGTGCTTCGACTTGTCATGGAACACCGGGTTCTCAGACAACTTCACACAAGTTTGGTTGTCGTAATATATACAAGCAGCATCCATCTGGAGATCAAATAAATCAGATAGTAGCTTCCTCAGCCATAGTGCCTCACAACTAGATGAACAAGCTGCGACATACTCTGCTTCAGCTGTACTCAATGCCACGCAAGATTGTTTCCTGCTAAACCAAGAGATCACACACGATCCCATACTGAAGCAGCATCCTGAAGTGCTCTTCTTATCGATGGCACTACCTGCCCAATCTGAATCAACATAACCTTCCGAGTTAATATTCTGATTCACCTCATACTTGAGCCCATAATCAATTGTACCCTTTAGGTACCTTAGAATATGCTTTGTAGTAATCGGGTGAACATGTCTCAATGTGTTCAAAGCAAAGCAAATACCTGGTCTCGTATTCATCAGGTACATCAAGGAACCAATCATCTGATGATGCATCGTAGCATCAACCGTATCTGATGAAGCAACACTCAATAGCTTCAGGGTCGATGCCATAGGTGTGGTCATGGCCTTGCAGTCCATCCTCCTAAATCTCTTTAGGATCTCTACTGCATACTTCCCTTGTCCCAGGGAGATTATGCCACACCTCCATGCTTAGAAAGTAGTGCATCATATCCAAGTCCTTCATCTCAAACTCGGTAGAAAGTCTCCTTCTTGCAACTTTAATGAGTTCCTCTTTTCTGTCAGGAACAAGTCATCGACATATAACATGAGCATCACTGGTTTTCCACCTTCAACCTTAAAGAAAAGGTTGGAATCTTCTTTACTCTCAGTAAATACTAGAGTCATCAGTAATCTGTCCATCCTGTCATACCATGTCGAACCTCAGGAGCTTCTGCAGTCACTCCCTCGGAAGCGAAGCATCATTCTCCCTCTATATTTCATACTCTATGCACTAAAACATTCTGTACCGGAGTGACAAGTAGCTTCCTCTACTAATAATATTCTATGTATCCATCTGGGGTCACTAGATACCAATATCCTCTATCTTGAACCTTTTCAAAAGTTCTTGTTGCACCCATCTGTGAGCTTGTCATCCTCTATAGGCTTTCATCTTCAACCTTGTAGCAAAGGTTAAGATCTTCATCAAGCTCATCATGTATGTGTTATCCCATGGGTGTCTTCTGAGCTCGTACAAGGACTTCTTTCATTTGCACACATGATTCTTCTTGTCATGTGTCTTAACTCCCACTGGCTACAAATGTCTTTTCGTAGTCTATGCCTTCTTTTCGTGAGAAGCCTCGTGCTACGAATGTTGCCTTGTATCCCATGATGTTTCCATCTAATGCATGATAGAACTACGAACTTCCCTTCACGTATCTATACTACATCCTAGACGTCCTTCTTCTTGAACTGGTCTTCCCTTTCTTCTTGGTTACTTCTTCATAGCTGGAAGGTTCTGCATTAATGATGTCACTATATTTGTCATATTATTCTTCATCTTGAACTGTCATCACTTGTTCTTCGGAACAAGTCTCATCCTTCTTTGCTTGTAGGCGATTTTACGTGAGCTTTCCTACAAGTCAAATGCATTAGTTGTATGGTTAGAAACATTTCATAAGGTATATTCATGATGAAAAATTATTTTGCATCAAGATATATGATTATGCAACTATTTTATCCAATACAACATTCATCCATATCTCACGGAAACTTTCTAGATGCCTTCCATCTCTACCAAGACAACATTGAGATTGTGAACTAATCCAATATGTCAGCAAAGAGGTTTCATTCTAAATAAGCAGCAATGGAGAGTTGTATAGCACCATGAGATACTTCCTCATCACATGCATATTAGTAGTATACTGTCATTAATGCAAACATTCTATCATGCATAATACATTAACTGAATATAAACAAATGCATAACAAAACAATATCATGAAATGCCAATTGAATACTTATCTTTATTTGTTTCGTGGGTAGACTCCTTCTTGAGACTTCAGCTTCATCATCTTCTTCATTCATCATTTCTTATCCAAATTATAAGATGGATAAGAGGTTCTTCAAGAGTTGACTTCTTCATATTCCTCATTGCTTGAGGTATCTTCTTTGGATGGTGAGAGCTTGATCTTCAGTTTCTCCCATCTTCTTTTCTCTTATTATGAGTCGAGCTTCTTCTTATGTGTGCTCTTCCCAGATTTTGCTGAAAGTAATCACTTCCTTCTGGCACACATTCCTTGAATGAATGAATCCCGTGATCGTGGAAGGCCATTCAAGGTGGTTATCACAACTTTTGCATTCTCCACTTCTTCTTCTACCACTTCAAGTTGTAAAGTATGACTGTATGGTTTCTGCATTCTGGATCTTCACATTCTTCAACTGTTTTCTCAAAGTCATCTTCTGATTTATGTTCTTCCCTTCAAATAGCTTGGTTAAGGAATCAAACATCTCTTTAGGTGTATTTAGGGAAGACACTTGTTGTATAAGGTGATCCTTGATTGAATTGGCAATGATCTTCTTGACCTTGACCAAGTTCTTCTTGTGTAAGGATTTAGCCTCATCTCCCTCTGGAACTGGAACCTCTTCACTTATGTAGCTGTCCAATTCATTTTCTTCAGAGAGATCATATACTTCCATGCTTGGAAGTTGTCAACTTCACCAAGCTTATCATCAAGCTGATGTGATAGATCACTTTTAAATGAGAACCTCAAATTAAAATAACAAAAGATTAGATCTTACTGATTTGAGGTGTCTGTCCTGGTTCTGGAGCTGGTTGATCTAGGGTTTGTCAGAGAAACCTTAATTTTCAAAATTTAGAATGTTTCAGATCTAATTGGATAGAAAGATAGACCTCTTCAAGGTGAGCTTTCTAATGTACTCCTTTTCTGAAAATAGTGGAGGGAAGCTCACGGAACAGGAAGCCCTAGTTTACCAATTTCTTCTGCAGAAATGCCTGATACTATTTCTGCGGTATATTTGAAAGTACTACTCCTCATGTCTAAATTTTGTACTGTGGTATCCTCATCTGTCCCTATTCCAACATCATAATTTTCATCAGAATTGGTTTCACTAATTGGGACTTATGAGTGTTTTCCCAAGGTGACCTGTTTCAGGACTGTTCATCATAGCAAAATTGTACGGACTGACACGTGTCAATGTTTCATCTTCTGGGTCTGAAACATTGACCCAATAAAGTAAAGTCTGTGCCCTTTTTGGAACATCTTGAGAAATTTCATTTGGACCTCTGTAGCCTGAGATATAGCAATTCTCCCTAGGTGTCCTGTTTAGGGATGAATTCTGGAAGAGGTTGGAACCCTGACTTGGAGGAATCATATCTCCTAGAATATAGCGAATCTGAGGCTAAAACTTGGAAACAATGTACATCAGGATTTTAGCTTTGAATTGTGAAATTTTCAGCCCCCATGAGACTTTTGAAATCCATAGATATAGTGAATTTAGCAAAACTTATCAGTTTCAGTATTTTAGGGGTTTTCAAGCCCGGGGTCAAACTAGGGTTTGAATTTCCCAAAGTTTCACCCAACCAAAAAACTTGACCTAGGTCTCTAAAATTCGATTTTGATGAGGAGAGAAATCCTATGCTGGGCTCACTCAAAAATTCTTCTTCTGTAAAAAGCCCTAATCTCCTGCACCAAAAACTGAAAATTCCTGGAATTGAATTCCACTTCGACAGAAAGATGCACCCTTCAATGGAGAGTCAGCCTAGCATACTTTTGCTGATGGATCGTGGAGAGAGACATAAAAAGTAAGAAGCCCTAGCTTCTGTAGTTGCACAATGTCTTCTTCTCAAGCTAGCTTTGATACCATGTTAGATTTTTATCATTCAAGCTAGCATTATCTTAGGATATTTAATTGAGAGAATAACACGCACAACAATCAAACACAAGAGACAATAGACACAAAGATTTTCCTCAGGGAAACCATAAAGGAGAAAACCCCACAACTTCCTCAGAGATAGAATTAGAACCAAAATTAAAACCCAAAATAGTAAGATGATCTTCCAACAGCAGTAGACTCTTTCTCTGATCCTAGCTTCTTCTCTCTCACTCATGCGCCCCAGTGAGTGAGTGAGTGAGTGATAAATAGAGAATCTCACTCTCTATTTATATTCTTTTGTTCACTTAACCTTTAACTCTATTATGTAGGCCTGAGTAATCCTAACTCAGTTATGTAGGCTCGAGTAACCACAACTGGGGTACTAATGACCCGACTCGACAATAACTCACTAGGGCCGACTTCTCTAGGAGAGTCTAGTAACCCTAGGGCCCCACAACTGCGGGGATTTTAACCCTTGATCAATAGGAGGGTTACCCACAATGACTTTACATGACTTGTTTACATTATTGAATCTCCCGATAGGAACATCAGGGCATGACATGACTCAAATACATTACAGACACTTCTCGAAATAAACATCGGGGTACAATACATAAGATATACAAGTGAGTACATTCCAAAGTTACAATTACATCAACATTCTGGAACTTGACCCCCACATCTTTGCCTCACCCAAAGATAGGTTCATACCACCACCCAATATTGTTCTAAAACTGTTCAAGATCCATGTTATGAATATCGTCTCCCATTAAAAATTATCTATCAAGATATGACCTACAAATGTTAATTATAGTAAACTTCATACCTAGCTCCATTGAAAACAATGAGGTGCCTAAACCTAAAGGAGAATCCCAACTGTTAGAACACTTGAAATATTTAAATATCCATCCTAGTATAATTCCCCTATATATTCCATTAGAATCCACAATAACAAAATCCCATCCTAGAAGCAATGAAACCAAGTTAGCGATGATTAAGTCCCTGTGTGCAAGAATTTCTTGTAGAAAAAGAATAGAAGGTTTTTGAGCTTCCATCATTATTTTTAGGGTTTGTTTCTTGAATGGAATCCCCAACGCTTGATATTTGAAGTTTAGGGATATTATATGGGATACCATTCTCCATTAGGGATTTCTCTAAAGGACCTTTTAATATATTTATGGAGACTAATGTTGATAACTAGTTATTCTTGTAACCAAGCATGAGAAAGGTTTGAATTCTTGTAACCGAGCATGAGAAAGGTTAGTTTAAGGGTAGAAACTTTTTTAGTTTTAGACAAGACATTGAATATACCATCAGAATGTACTAGACCAAGGATATTTCTTGGCCTAAAGTGATAGCGCTGGTGTCCATGCGTAAACATGGATCCCACATCCACATCCTCAAATTCAGAAATACAAGAAAAAAATGTTCAAGGGTTTTGTAACCTTTCTAGGGGATGATTATTAGTACACATATATGTTTATAGGATCAGGAGTAAGGGAACCAGGAGTAGTATTTTATAATGGTGACCCATCCCCCTAAAACAAATAAGGGGAATCAACAACTTGCTTCAATAAGGGAGTAGAAGACCCCATATTCTCTCTTATTCATATCACATCAAATCTATGAGGTTTGGATTAAATACCTCCACTCCTTTGGGTGAACCATAGATAACCCTAGGTACAAAAGGAGGGGAATTCTCCTTTCCACCTAAAAAATCGTCCAAAGTATATGATATAAGACTTCTTTCATTGTAACCCAACAATTTGTGTGAACATTTTGAAACATATCCACTAAAGTCCCAATTGAATCCCAATATAGACATAGGAATTCGATTATCAATAATAAAACCAAAGAGATTTGTGTCATTATGAACAGAAGGGAAATTTGAATAAAGCATTATTGACTTACCCATGGCACATATTCATTGATCATTAAATGAATACTTGGATCTCGAACTGTTCCATTTGAAGGAGATGAACTTAGAGAGTCATATAGATTAGGGATAGATAGTCCTTAATTCTCTTCCCTTCCAAAAATCAGTCTTTGCAGAGTGAGCAAGTTGAATAGGAGACCACTAACACCTTGGCTCCCTCCGAAATATCACATAAATGAATTTTTGATAGATAATCAAAATTTGTATTACAAAGTTGTAAACTATCGCTAGCTCATTCGGTTAAGGTGTGGGTCTCATCAGCAAGGAGACCCAGGTTCAATTCCCCTTAGGGTGAGATAGTTGGGACACCAAAAATTCTAGCCATGTTAAGGGTTGGTGTGGACTAAGCTGGGTGCAATCCTCAGGTGAATTTGACGGCTTAGATGCCCCTGGGTTATGGTTCTTACCAATGTTTCATTGCTACCAACCCTAAGTGACGGGAAATCAAATAAAAAAAATTGTATTACAAAGTTATAAAGAGTATTAATTATTATATTTATAATTATGTTGAAGGCGTGCTTTTAAGGGGAGGATTTTGGTCCAGGATTTGTTGTCTATAAAAGAAATATGGGATTATGTCACATGTAATTTTCATTACACATGGAAACCTGCTACATGTCCACTACAATACAAATATCCCAAGAAACAAAGCTCCTAACTGTGTATCCCCATATTGTTATAAACATCGCACACAATTCTTCTATAGATAGTTGAATCAAGAATCCTTGAGGCAGTTTGATTATGCTATGCTAGTCTAGGCCAGGTTAGGCTAGGCTAAGCTTGATTTTAAAAAATAAAATCTAAAGAGTATATGAGTTTCTACTTTTAAGTCGATATTTAAGATTTAAGACAAAATGACAAGATTTGACCCTTTAGACTAGACGCCATGGCCACATATACAGTAGTAGTGGATCCATATATGGGCTCTTCACCTAAATACATGGAATTTGAAGACAAAGACATCCACTATTTAGGGAAGGGAGGATACCATGTAGTTCAAAATTGGTTCTAGAATGGGAAATATGCAGTGCAATGAAACATCATATGGGTAATTTCTCTATTGTTTGGTTTGTTTGAGATCTCTAAGAAGATGTATTTTATTAATAATTTTGCTTGTATTTTGCTTAATTTTATAATTATGTTTTAGATTCCTTGTTATATAAGAAGGTCATATGCAATATTAGAATCTTTTTGCCTTATGATTGAGTCTAAATGTGTTATTTGTACTTACCTAGATCTTTTTTCTTTTCTTTCTCTTTCATTTTAGTGTAAACATAGAAAATAAAATAACCATATAACTTCAATACATAAATTTATATAAAAAATTCACATAAATTAAGAAGAGTTTAGTACAATTTCTAGAATTAAGAATTGTGTGTCTAATTAACTAGAGAATTATACAAAGCCATATGACTCCAAAAAGGGGACAGTAATAAAAAATACTTTCATAATTTCATCAAGCACAGTGAGAACACAAATTCCATTTGGGAAATTGAAGATGATGAAGGGAATATGGTTTTGGGTTTCCATGGTATTGTTAATGTTGGAATACAACACTTCTCCGCTTTATGTAAAAAACATTCTAGAGCCCCCATTACCTCTATATTGTAGTTCGCAGCATATATTCCAAATTTTGTTTCAGTAGAACAAAACATCTTCGTTAATGAGCCTACATGAAAATATGAACTTATAGAGGCCATTAATTATATGCAGCATGATAAAAGTCCTGAGCTAGATGTTTGGCTGATCAAATTCTAATTAGGCATGTTTGAGGTGATTGGTGAAGACTTACTTGTTGTTGTTGAAGAATATCGGATAAAGCCCAGAGTGTTTGTGGAATTTAACTCCACTTTGCTTACACTAACCCAAAATTTGACCATGTTAAAAGAATGGATGAAATTAGATCCATTTCCTTATGTAACTATGTCTATAACCTCATAGCCAAGACACTGGCTAATAGAATTAGAGGTATTCTATTGATATGAAGTTCCAGGATTTTTTTAACCATTAAAAATTGCATGTGTAATTTGTATGTTAAAAACTCATAAACATATTTAAAATTGAAATTTTAAATTCCTTAAACACACTCATAAGAAAATAGACAATATGAAAACCATGAAAATGAAAGACAAGAACTGATAACAGAGTTCACTCTTTCTGGGCTATGTCTCTGGGCCACTTGCAATGGGAAGTTCGATCTTATTAAGTCTTCAAATATTACATAAATGGGTTTCTGGAACCACTTCTATTTTCTATTAATCACCAGCAAAAATAGATAGCATTGTTACCACCTAAGTTGTACTTAGTTGGTGTTATCAAGTGAGCCTGGTGAACCAGACAAAGATGATTTGTTCGGACTTCAGAAGACCTTCAAACTTGCTTCTAGGAAGTGTTTTTTTTATCTACCACATGTTCATACCCCCTTGGGGAAGTTGTAATAAAATTTTCTAGCATGGTAGTGTCTGTAAAAGACTCAGTCTCCTGGACTCATTTGTCAATCCAATCAGCCCAGAGTGTTTTTTCCCTTGGTCATTATTGGTTGTTGAATAAACAACTGATAATTTCTGAGTTTTTCACTCAATACCTCCAAAGTTGGGGTGGTCAGCTTGACATTTAGGCCTATTGATGTTATTAGAGTCTGTGTGTCAATGTATAAACATGTTAGGCATTATGGTCGAGTCATATGAACATGTGCTAAGTCCCCCTAGGTTTTGTTTTTTTTTTAAATTTTTAATTTTAATTTTCCCACAAAACTTAGGCTATTTTTTAATAGTCTAAATGGAAAAAATGGTCTTGTAATAAAAGTGGGGTTAAAAGTCAGATTCAGTCATGGGGGTGCTCATTTTCTAACTCGGAGCACCTGATAAACCCATAAACCCACTTTTCCTAAGTTTTGAGTGATTTTTCCATCACCCAAGTAAGAAAATCCAAAAAAATCAAATATTAATTAATTTAATTAAAAATTAATTAAATAATGGAGCAAATCCAAATTCCTAAATTAGTGGATTTTGCTCCGATTTGATTGAAATCAGTCTCATCGGCTTCAGATTGACCAGGAGTTGTCATTCCTTGACTGAAGGCATGGATCAAGGTTAAAGAGGAGCTTAACAGGCTCATGCAGATCTAGGTGTTGCGCCCTCCTTTCTCTCTCCTCCACAAGTGTGGATCAATCTGGCAGTTGTTTGATGGGTGGTTCAGTTCACTAAGTGAGGTGTCACTCCAATTTGCAATTCCAGTCCAGTTAGACTCAGTTCATCATCAGATCAGGCTCAGCTTAACTCTCTGTTAGCTTCAGTATGTCCTTCAGTCAGGCATGCGCCCCTCTTGGCCAATCTGGCTATAAATAAAGCGGCTTTTTCCTTTTCCAAGCTAGTTAGAGCTGAGAAGAAAGGCTTGTTATTGTGTAATATTGTATTGATCATTCTTTTTGTTGAAATAAAAGAGAAGCCTTGGAGGCTAAATTGTGGAGTACTTTTCATGTGTGGATCATCATTATCATGTTGCTTTTGAGGTGAATTGCTATTTTTTCATTTTTTGCATTAAATTGTTGTCTGCCTGAATGATTATTGGAATCATAGGAATAGATCATTGTAAGTAATTTTACTTACTCCTATTTTGTTACATATGTTTGAATGAGCTAATATTTGCATGCTAAATAAGATTATTTTCATGCTATGTCATCTATTTCTCATATGTACCTTAAGATTTAATGGTTTTGTTTGTAGGATTTGTTGTTTAGCTTGCAGGTTTGCCGTGATTGGAAGAGTTGTGGTTCAAGTTTGATTCCACTGGTTATCCAATAAATATTGAGAAGATTGTGCCCCTTGGTGCTTCACTGACAAGTTTCTTTTGCAAATCTATTTCAGCAACAAGCACTTCTCTTTTCCTCTTCCTCCTTCAAAATTTAAATTTTCTTCAAATTGGTTACCATTTAAGAATCTTATCGCTTAGATCTATCTCATTAAGAAAATCATATATAGATCTAGTTAGTAATATCATTTCCTAATTTTAGATCTCAGTTCTATTTTGCATGCAAAGTTATATTTGAAGAGATCTAGTTCAAATTACCCTCTTTTGCAAGCATTATAAAGGAAATTTGTAGCTTGCTCATAGGGTAGTTTCCTTTCATCATTCTTTAAAGTTTTAAATTCTGCAAGAAAAGTGCATATCATATTGGCTACCAAAACAACAAGCCAAAATCCCAAGGAAATCTTGCTTTCCTTGGTTCCTTTTTTGCAAACCTAACTTAGCCTTTTTTAACAATTTTTAACTTAGTCTCTTTTCGGTAATTAGTGTGGTGACCCAAAACACTTTTAAAGTGTTTTTGGGCACATTTAATTTTAATTGCTCGCTGTTTTTTATCAGTTTTAACAAAAAAGAGAAGGAGACTCTGCCTATTTTCCGACTCTTGGGGAAACTGGAGCTTCCTGGAGGCTTCCCCCACTGCTGTGCTTTTTTTTAAGCTTGTTGTAAGCCTTTGGATCCCAGATAACAAGGACCAAAGTGAACACTATTTTTATGATATTATAACCCTTAATAATAAAGAATAATTTCGAGTAGGGTCTTTCTAGCCCACTCCCCATCCCCCTAGGGGGGATCCGCGTTCGTTTCACTTTTTTGCATTTTTTCCCGTTTTTGCTCTAGCTTAGTCTTGTCATGCACGATTGTATACTTTCATCATATTTTTCATTATTCCATATTTTGAAATCAAAGAAATACTAATACTTACCCCATGAATCCTTAATTGAATTGAAAGGTGAAAGAGGATCGTGGTAGAATTAATTAGAAAACCTGTGGTGTGTGTTTTTTCATTGTTACTTTTCACATTCAAGCAATAAAATTAACCCCTACTTGATTTCCATATTGAGGTCCACTTGGACAGAAAGAGATTCTTGGAGGGTATTTTTTTTCAACAAGAACACACTCTTAAAATTTACTAAAATTGACAAGACTCCAATGTGTATGCTCTGCACTTGGCTGCGGTTCGTTTGATCAATCAAGTTACATCAAAAGAAACACGAGTGACTAGAATAATTAGGATTCACTTTCCCAATTAACCACCTCAGGTGAAAATCCAACGCCTCTATTAAACCATATACGGTGCCAAAATATCCAAAGGAAGTGGGAACTACTTGACAAAGACCTCGAGGTGCCGATCTCTGTTACATCCTAGCAGGTGTATTATGAACACAGTATCAGAGACTCCATTCAACCCACACATTCCTTGAGGGTAGCCATAGCGGTTGTTACTTTTGGACATACTCCAAGTACCCCCAGGGTATATATGGAGCCCCCTTGCCTAATTTAATTCACTCGTATTTTCACATTAATTTAAAACGTACCAAGATACAATTGCACAACAATCACTCCAACACTTCCAACAACTCTTAATTATATTTGACTCCATTTAAAGGCACTGGTCAACTGTTTATTTCTTTAAATTTATATGTGATTGGGTGTCATATCGTGCTTATTTGTGATTGTCTCATCATGTTATCTTTTGTTTACAATTGTTAAATCAAAACTCCTAGAAAAATTACTCATTTAATACCATCATCATCTAAGTAACCAACCTTAGTAACTCGTAGGGTCTACCCCCCTTGGCTTCGTTAGGAGTTTGCCTAAATGGAGGCGTCAAGAACAAGATGATAGCCTTGACTCGAGACTTGCCCCCAAGGACACACCGAGTGGCTTGAATATTTCTGCCATGTTCCCCACCCAGGTGTGTGAAAGGCGACAACATATTTTGGCGCCGTTGTCGGGGATAAATCTTTTTATTCCCGGAATATGACTTTTGTTTTCTTCCTTTTAGTTTTTTCTTTGTTTGATGAATGCTTAGGGTAGATATTTAATTTTCATCTGGCAACTCCACTGAATTTTTTTCAATTTTTATTTAAAAAAATAATAATTTTTGTGAAATATTTATAAATGCTTAGTTTTCCAATGGCGACTCCATTGAAGGGATAAAACCATGTTATCTCATAAAATTGTGAAGTTTTGTTGTGTGTAGATGAGCCCATGCGACATATTAAAACCTTTAAAGCTCATCACTTGATAGCTCCACCTATTTAGTACAAGGTTTAATGGTTATATCAAATGCATACTATTAATTTTTGATATGGATGAATTAAGGGAGCAGTGTGGTGCCCAGATAGCCGGAATTTTTTAGCCTATCGATTTCTCAAACATCCCCAGTTTTCCTAAATTTGGTCATGGTGTGGGGGATGTATATAAATGGCTTCTAGTATTTTATGGAAATTATGGTGATTTGGCCATCTGGAATGTCAAATATTTCCTTCAGTTGATGGCTGACTCCAATGTGCTTTATGAAGACTATATGATGGAAATGTTTGCTAGTACTTTTTAGGGTGAGGCCTTTTGTTGGTTCTACCAAGGCCTTCCTAATAAATGTATAACCTCATTTCCAAGATTCCTTTGGATGTTTTTAGAGAGGTGGCATGATGGTAGGGGTAGTATGAATGGTTTGAAAAAGTTCCTTGAAAATATCTTTACCTTCTACCTATCTGGGACAGAGTATCACATGGAAAACATATGATGGACCTTTTTCCATGATACAAAGTATTGAAGACTTGGAATCACTTCTTGAAAATTCAAGTGAAGAGGAGATCCATGATACTCCCATCGAAGAAATGCCTCATGTTGTCATAGACAACGACGAATGTCTGGAAGTCCCTCTAAGTTATTTAAGAGAGGAAGAAATTAAGCGGCTTATTAAAGAATATGAGGTATCTCTCAATACACAGCAATATTCTGAATATGGGAACATCCATAACAATCACGTTGAAGAGTTTCTTGAAGAACCCTTATTTGGAGACATTGTTGAAAACCATCCTCATATCACTTTAACAGAGAATAATAAAGATTTGGAAAAACTAGAGGAACCCATTGAGCAACACATCCCAATTGATCCCATTGAATATGCCCATATAGTTTCCTTGATTGGAGATAATATTGAAGATACTCTTCATGATATCATAATAGAAACTATTGAAAATTTGGAGTGTTCTCATGATTATTTTATTGATAATGATCACAAATTTTCTCCAGATTTACCTCAAGAAAAAACCATTACAGAAGCCTATAAAGAAACTTATGATAAGATCGGTACGGTGTGTGATGACACTAGACCTTGTTCTCCACATGTTGATGAAGGTTTGGAAAGTTTATTGCCTTGTAACATTTTTGAAGCCAAATCTTCTGAAGAATATTGTTATGAATACAAGGAATACATGGATAGGCAAGAGCATGATGCAATGGATGAAGAGTACCCCACATATGACATGGATGGGAGTGATGACTATTGGAATTTCATAGATAATCCAACTTGTGAAAATCTTATTGAGAATCCCATCCATGATATGTCCAGCAAGGGGAGTGTCTATTCAAAAATTTGTGGAAGTCCAATCTACGATATGTCCATAGAGGGGAGCATGGATACCTGGGAAAATCTTAGTATGGAAGAGGAGCATTCATAATTTTCACATGATCATTTAGAGTCATATCATGTAGAGTCGCACAAAGGTATCAGTAATGAAGACATTGAGAAGTAGTGTTGTGAAAGGTCAAATGTGATGCAATCAGTGGAATATCAGTCTCAACCATCTTCTTCACCTATAGAGGTTCCTTATGATTTGGAGCTACTTGGGGCTTATGCAACGAGTTATCATTTGATAAGCCCCGATGATCAGTATGATGATGTAGTCATTATGCCTCATCTTGCTGATTGGTATATCAGTCCTACCCAGTCATGGATAGAAGAATCCTACGTAAGCACATACCAGTTTGGGAAGAAATTTAATGAATTTATTCATGCTTATGATTTCCCATCCAACCCGCCCATTCCGGATCATCACGCAGGTTTGCATTCTCTGAATAAAGTATCCTTACTTTGGCTGGTAACCAAAGACAAGGAAAACAAATTTTATGTTAATAAAATGCTTAGGTGGTTACATTGGATTTTTTATTACACCTAACCTTTTTATATCATGCTTAGAGTAGGAAAATAAGCTCCTTAAAAGAGAGAATTTACTTTTTGCATTTTTGTTTTGTACTTGGCTATAATAAAACTTTTCTTTCATTAATTAGCTACATTTGTTTTGTTTAAATAAATCAGCTTAATGTTTCATTTGTATTTTATATAAAGCTTGTGCCACTGAGGTTTTCTTGTCAAGTTGAGATGTTTTTATAGGGTATATAAACTAGAGATTCTGGTGTTCTCGTATCCTCTCCTTGCCCTATGACTAGATCGAGCACACGTCCCACAGTTGGAGCCAGATGTTACCACCTAAGTTGTACTTAGTCAATGTTATCAAGTGAGCCTGGTGAACCGGACAAAGATGATTTGTTTGGACTTCAGAAGACCTTTAGACTTGCTTCCGGGAAGTGTTTTTTTTTAATCAACCACATGTTCATACCCCCTTGGGGGAGTTGTAATAAAATGTTCTAGCATGGTAGTGTCTGTAAAAGACTCGGTCTCCTGGACTCATTTGTCAATCCAATCATCCCAGAGTGTTTTTCCCTTGATCATTATTGGTTGTTGAAAAAACGACTGATAGTTTCTGAGTTTTTCACTCAATACCTCCAAAGTTGGGGTGGTCGGCTTGAGATTTAGGCCTATTGAGGTTATTAGAGTCTGTGTGTCAATGTATAAACATGCTAGGAATTATGGTCGAGTCATATGAACATGTGCTAAGTCCCCCTAGGTTTTGTTTTTTTTTTAATTTTTAATTTTAATTTTTCCACAAAATTTAGGCTATTTTTTAATAGTCACTAAATGGAAAAATTGGTCTTGTAATAAAAGTGGGGTTAAAAGTCAGATTCAGTCACGGGGGTGCTCATTTTCTAAATCGGAGCACCCGGTAAACCCATAAACCCACTTTTCCTAAGTTTTGAGTGATTTTTCCATCACTCAGGTAAGAAAATCCAAAAAAATCAAATATTAATTAATTTAATTAAAAATTAATTAAATAATGGAGCAAATCCAAAGTCCTAAATCAATGGATTTTGCTCCGATTTGATTGAAATCAGTCTCATCGGCTTCAGATTGACTGGGAGTTGTCATTCCTTGACTAAAGGCATGGATCAAGGCTAAAGAGGAGCTTAACAGGGTCATGCAGATCTAGGTGTTGTGCCCTCCTTTCTCTGTCCTCCACACGTGTGGATCAATCTGGCAGTTGTTTGATTGGTGGTTCAGTTCACTGAGTGAGGTGTCACTCCAATTTGCAGTTCCAGTCTAGTTAGACTTAGTTCATCATCAAATCAGGGTCGACTTAATTCTCTGTCAACTTCAGTCCTTCCTTCAGTCAGGCATGCACCCCTCTTAGCCAGTCTGGCTATAAATAAAGAAACTTTTTCCTTTTCCAAGCTAGTTAGAGCTAGGAAGAAAGGCTTGCTATTGTGTAATATTGTATTGATCATTCTTTTTGTTGAACTAAAAGAGAAGCTTTGGAGGCTAAATTGTGGACTACTTTTAATGTGTGGATCATCATTATCATGCTGCTTTTGAGGTGAACTGCTATTTTTTCATTTTTGCATTAAACTGTTGTCTGCCTGAATGATTATTGGAACCATAGGAATATATCATTGTAAGTAAGTTTACTTAGTCCTATTTTGTTACATATGTTTGAATGAGATAATATTTGCATGCTAAATAACATTATTTTCATGCTATGTCATCTATTTCTCATATGTACCTTAAGATTTAATGCTTTTGTTTGCAGGATTTGTTGTTTAGCTTGTAGGTTTTCCGTGATTGGAAGAGTTGTGGTTCAAGTTTGATTCCACTAGTTTTCCAATAAATATTGCAAAGATTGTGCCCCTCAGTGCTTCACTGACAAGTTTATTTTGCAAATCTATTTCAGCAACAAGCACTTCTCTTTTCCTCTTCCTCCTTCAAAATTTAAATTTTCTTCAAATTGGTTACCATTTAAGAATCTTATCGCTTAGATCTATCTCATTAAGAAAATCATATATAGATAAAGTTAGTAAGATCCTTTCCTAAGTTTAGATCTCAATTCTATTTTTCATGCAAAATTATATTTGAAGAGATCTAGTTCAAATTACCCTCTTTTGCAAGCATTATAATGGAAATTTGTACCTTGCTCATAGGGTAGTTTCCTTTTTTCGTTCTTTAAAGTTCTAAATTTTGCAAGAAAAGTGCATATCATATTGGGTACCAAAACAGCAAGGCAAGATTGCTTTCCTTGGTTCCTTTTTTACAAAACTAAATTAGCCTTTGTTATAGCTCAAAATGACACATATATGCCTGTGACCACTTTCCCATGATTTCGTTGTATGTCGACACTTCCATGATGACACTTCATGAAAGTCACTAAAAAAAACCTAAATTGGAGGACCCATATCTTGATTTTTGTAACTCCGTTTCACCTCATCTCTGCACCATTGGAAAGGTATCTGAGTTAGATAAAACTTTCCAGAAGATACCAAAGTCTGAAAATGCCTAAAAGTACCCTAAAAATGACATTTTTGATGTATACGCTAGTTTCCTTAAGGAAAACGTACGCAACTTGCTATATATAATACTCATGTACGCCTTAAATACATGAATTTTTGCATTGCAACCCGCGTATACCTCCTGCATATGTGATTGTTGTCTCTGCAACCTGCATATTCCTCCTAAAAATGTCAAAAAAATACGTTTTTCGAAATTCGGGTAGTTTGGGTAGTTATGCAACTGACTCCTTCAATTTTAACTACTTTGTTTTCAACCCTAAGTCTTCATAAAGCATATAAATAGAGGTAGGGAGGTCCATGAGAGGAGACTTGAACTTTCGCAGAGTCACGCTAGAGGAATTGGGACTCTCTTTGCCCACACCTTTGCCCTAGAAGCTATCCCCTTGTGTTGCAAAGCTTGGAGGCTGAGTTCCTTGGAGAAGAGAAGTAGCAAAACCAAATCAAGGTTTCGTGAGGTGCCGAACTTGAAGAGAAGGTAGATTTGTACTTCATTTCATGATTAATAAAGATGTGATGTCCTTCTTCTTCCCAAATTATTGTTCAATGTGTGATTGAATCTTTGTTTATGATCATATGATGATGTTAGTCAGATCATTATTTCATGTTTATTTGATTATCATTGCTTTATATGTGGTCATAATGGTTTGAGGAAGGTATAATTCGTTTTGCAGGTCTCTTGGAGCAAGAGGAGCGAGAGGAGCAAGAAGAGGATTAAAGGGTTGCTTGGATCAACCTCCGTTTGTCAAGGTATGAACCATTCTAATCTATGATTTTGCTTATATTTACTTGCAGAACCATTTTCATCCACCTTTCAACCCCAGTACGTTGATGGCCTCTTAAACCCTAGCCATAGGATACTTTACAACAACCTTTTTTAACAATTTTTAACTTAGTCTCTTTCCGGTAATTAGTGTGGTGACCCAAATCACTTTTAAAGTGTTTTTGGGCACATTTGATTTTAATTGCTTGCTATTTTTTAGTAGGTTTACCAAAAAGAGAAGGCGACTCTGCCCTTTTTCCGACTCTTGGGCGAACCGGAGCTTCCCCGAGGCTTCCCCCACTGCTGTGTTTTTTTAAGCTTATTGTAAGCTTATTGTAAGCCTTTGGATCCTAGATAACAAGGACCAAAGTGAAAACTAGTTTGATGATATTCTAACCCTTAATAATAAAGAATCATTTCGAGTAGGCTCTTTCAAGCCCACTCCCCATCCCCCTAGGGGGGATCCGCGTTCGTTTCACTTTTTTGCATTTTTTCCAGTTTTTGCTCTAGCTTAATCTTGTCATGCAATATTGTATACTTTGATCATATTTTTCATTATTCCATATTTTGAAATCAAAGTAATACTAATACTTACCCCACGAATCCTCGATTGAACCGAAAGGTGAAAGAGGATCATGGTAGAATTAATTAGAAAACTCGTGGTGTGTTTTTTTTCATTGTTACTTTTCACATGTAAGCAATAAAATTAACCTCTCCTTGATTTCCTAATTGAGGTCCAATTTGACTTAAAGAGATTCGTGGAGGGTCTTTTTTTTAACAAGAACATGCTCCAAAAAATTACTAAAATTGACAAGACTTCGGTGTGTATGCTCTGCACTTGGCTGCGGTTCGTCCGATCAATCAAGTTGCATCAAAAGCAGCGCGAGTGACTAGAATAATTAGGATTAAATTTACCAATTAACCACCTCATGCAAAATCCAACGCCTCGATTAAACCGTAAACGGTGGCAAAATACCCAAAGGAAGTGGGAACTACTAGACAGTGACCTCGAGGCAATGATCTCTGTTACATCCTAGCGGGTGTATTATGAACACAATCTCAGAGACTCCATTCAGCCCATACATTCCTTGCAGGTAGCCGCAACGGTTGTTACTTTTGGACATACTCTAAGTACCCCCCGGGTATATCTGGAGTCCCCTCGCCTAATTTAATTCACTCATCTTTCCACATTAATTTAAAAAGTACAAAGATACAATTGCACAACATTCACTCCAGCACTTGCAAGCACTCTTAATTATTTTCGACTCCATTTAAAGACACTGGTCAACTGCTTATTTCTTTCAATTTATATGTGATTGGGTGTCATATCATGCTTATTTGTGATTGTCTCATCATGTTATCTATTGTTTACAATTGTTAAATCAAAACTCCTAAAAAACTTACTCATTTAATACCATCATCATCTATGTAACCGGCCTTAGTAACTTGTAGGGTCTACCACCCTTGGATTCATTAGGAGTTTGCCTAAATGGAGGAGTCAAGAACAAGGTGACAGCCTTGACTCGAGACTTGCCCCTAAGGACACACCAAGTGTCTTGAATATTTCTGCCATGTTTTCCCCCCAGGTGTGTGAAAGGCGACAACAAGCACCACTGTGTTCCTCTTGAAATTTCAAGAAAAATGAGTATAAACTAGACTACCTTTGCCTAAGGCCTCCTCTACCATGTGAATCGAGAAACTCTTCCTTCAAAAAAGACAAAATAGTATGTATTTTATAGAATCCCACCTCGAAAAGAGTGCCCATTTATGACTGTGTGGGCCTCAGGATTTGCTTCAGGATCTGTGCCAAAATGTTGTGTTTATTGTCTAGAAATCTGTGCAAATTAGCGCTCTGTGCCTGCCCATTGTGGTTGAAAATTGTGGTTTAAATAGGATTTTTTTCGCATTTTTTGGGCATGGAAAGGAGGGACATGTTCCCATTTTTTTGGGTTCAAAATCTCCTTAAAAATTTAAAAAAATAATATACTAGATACTATCAAGGATTGGGGACGTATCCGATTGGTAATACATGGAAGTGGAGGAGTGCAGGTCTCAGGGTCAAACCTGTGGGCCTCCTGCTCTACCCATTTTATATGAGATATGAAATATATATGTGGCAACGATTTTGGTGAACGTGGTATAGAATATGTTACGGTTTGGCATATGATTTGGCATAAGGTTTCGGTGTACTATGGGGTGGAATTACACTTGGCATATGGTTCATTGGAATATGGTATCTAGTTACCAATATTACAATATATGGGGCCTCGCTGTTGGATTATGGGCCGAGGGCTAAGGCCTCAGCCCACCCATTTTTCAAATTGAACAATATTTCAACTTTATATACAAGTTGAGATCTATGTATATTAAGAACCAATATTGGCATCCTTGGCTAGGCAGGCTTGGTGGAGATGCTAGTGGACCTAGAGGTCATGGGTTCAATTCCCATGGTCTCTAACAAATTTTATTAACCGTATAAAAACCTGCCAATAGGGATGCCATGCGGCAACACCCAATGGGCGCACATGTACCTTCATCTGCCAAGTTAGTGCCACATGTCTTCCTATTTAACATGTTACCTCACTAGCCTGGTCCACATGGTACCCTATGGTACTTCCACTTGTCCTTCATATGTTGATTGTTCCTACCACATGGCACCTTGTGGTTGTGCCATGTGACCCCCTTTTTTCCATTTTTACATCAAATTTACCCTTTTGCCGAATTTTTGAAACTCAATAACTTTTACATTCGGAGGTCGTTTTGCGTGAAACGAACGTTTCCAGAAATATATTGACGATCTCTTTACCACTCTGATATTTATTTCTCTAATTGAATACTTTCATTCTGATCAAAATTTGATATCCTCCTAGATCAAACCTTCCCACTAGGAAGCTTTTGGGCCACCAAAAGAATGGAATCATTTCTAGACACCATGCTTTGCTTGGATGCATTCCTTTCATCCCCACACAAATAAATTATATGTCACCTCTTTGTGAAGATCTGACCTTCTTATCAAGTATTACATATTCTTGAAGTTCATTGAGATATTAAGGAGCAAACACATCCATAGAAGGTGCTTGAACTTGTACATCTTGGTCTACAATCATAGGAGGCTCATATAGTTTCAAGTTTCTCATATTAACAATGGAATACATTTGCATATAATGAGGGAATTCTAACTGAAAAGCAAAACTTTATCCAAAATTATAAAAGGTCCATACCTGATAGGTTTCAACTTTCTACCTTCACCTTGGAGTCGATATTTGCTTATATGAATCCATACTTGATCACCAATCCAGAAATGATGATCTATTTGATGCTTGTCATGTCATTATTTGTACTTGGCCTGACTTGATTCCAACTATTAATGCACTAATTGATGAATTAATTGGATCTGTTGAATAAACTTTCGATCTTTATCCTCATCAACCTGTCCACATTCCACTGAATCTTTCCCAAAATCAAAGTCTAAGGGAAACTTTGGAAAACACCCAAAACATGTCTCAAATGGAGACTTCTGTTTTGAAGAGTGTATAGATATGTTGTAGGCATGTTGAACGTAATGCAATTGTTCATCCCAAAGCATAGGATGCTTAGCACAATATCCTCAAAGAAGATGTACAATAGTCTGGTTGACCACTTCAGTTTGTCCGTCAGTTTGTGGATTAAATAATGTGCTTTTCTTTATTTTTGTGCTCATAAGTTCCCATAAAGATGACCAAAATTTCCCTATAAAGAGGGAATCTCATTAAGATATAATAGACGTAGGAATTCCAAAACGGGCCCATACATTTTGAAAGAACAAATGAGTAGTCATCTCAATTGTGATCTACCTTTTACAAGACATCAGTATGAACATTTTACTAAATTGGTCCATAATAACATATAGATAATCAAGTCCTTTTCTAGACATTGGTAAGCCTCCTACAAAATCCATTGAAACACTTTCCCATGGACGAGAAGGAACTGGAAGTGGAGTGTACAAGCCTAACTTTCTGCTACTTGGTTTACTTGTTGAACACATGACCCATACTTTTACATATTTGGACACTGTATCATTCATTCAAGGCCAATAACAATTTTTTATAAATGTGCTACAGTTTTTCCTACTCCATAATGTCTCGAAATGAGAGAAGTATGAGCTTCTTCATCACATGCACTCTTTCACTTTGTGGAATACATATTTTTCCAAGATGATACAACAACTTGTCATTGATATGATAGTTCAATTCTTCATTATGATATCCATGCCTTAGTGATTTATATACTTCTTTAAAGTCTTCTTAGTATATTGTTCAACATAAGTTTCATGTACTAGAGTACATTGTTGAATGACAATAGAATCATTTGTTGGAGGTATAGATAACATATCGGCAACTTTGTTATGAATTATTTTCTTATACTTAATAACCAAATGAAATTGTTGTAGAAAACCCATCCACCTGAAATGCCTTGATTGTTGTAGCTTATTTTGTGATTGTAGATATTGTAGTGGTGGATGATCAACAGGCATGATTGTTTCTTTACCCATTAGGTAATGTTTCCACTTCTTTACACTTTGTACTAATGCATACAACTCTTTGTCATAGGTTGGATAGTTGATTTTTTTTTTAGATAAAGTTTCAGAATGATAGCATATTGGTTTCTTATGTTGCATTAAGACTTCCCCTATTGCATGACCACTAGCATCAGTTTCTATCTCAAATGGTTATTGTGCATCCAGAAATGCAAGTACTGGATCTGTGTTGATCTTTTCTTTTAGTGTGTCAAAGTATGTTTGTTCCTTTCCTTCCCACTGAAAGACTTTGTTCATGCATGTCAAAGCATGTAAAGGGGAATCTATGAAGGATAAGTTTGCAATGAACTTCCTCCACTATAGTGTTTCTCCCAAAAATATTCTTACATCTGTTACATTATTTGGTTTAGGCCAATTTATAATGACCTCCACTTTATAGGGATCAATCTTAAATTCACCAACTCATACAATGTAACCTAGATAAACTAAATATGTCTTTACAAACTCACATTTGGAAATATTTAAGTACAAATTTTCCCTTACAAGTACATCCAATACTTGTTTTACATGCTTGACATGCTCTACCCAAGTTCGACTGAAAATCAAAATATCATCTAAGTAGACTATGAAAAAATCATCAATGAAGGGCCTAAATACATCATTCATCACCCTCGTAAATGTTGTCTTTGCATTACATATCCCAAAGGGAATTACCATCCATTCATACAATCCCTATTTAGTTTTGAAATCAATCTTCCAAATATCATTGTCATGTATACATATTTAATGATAGCCACTTCGTAAGTCTAACTTAGTTAAAAAAATTGCAATCTTAAGACGATCCAAGATATCATCAATTCAAGGAAGAGGATACATGTTCTTTATTGTGATTCTATTTAGTGCCGTGTGCCAACTTTCTTTGGCACCAAAACAATTGGTGAACCACACAGAGAGGAACTTGGACGAATGTCCCCTCTTTCAAGCAATTCTTCAACTTTTTTCTTTATCTTTGCATTATCAATTATGGAAGACATGTATATACCAATATTAGGAAGAGGTGCATCTTGTTGTACATTAATTTCATGTTGAATTTATCTTTTAGGAGGTAACCATTTAGGTTCTTGAGACAAAATATTATAATCAAATACCACTTTAATCAAGTCCTTTTTAAGTTTTGGGTCACAACCTTTAAAAGATTAAGTTTGTTCAACATATTTCTCTTTTACTATCATAAGAACAAATTTATTACTTGCATTTACCAACCTCTTCATTTAATTTGCACAAACTAAAGAAATATTAGTTTTCATGCAATGTGCATGAACAATATATTCAATGTGATATTTAGTGAGTTGATACATGTTATCTTCCTTGTAAAAGATAACCTTCATATCATATATATATGGACTACCCAATACAATACCACATATATCCAACGCGACCACATCTAGATCTACTTCATCAACAAATCCAAAAGTGATGGAAAACCTAATTCTACACTGTTTTGTAACTTGCAAATGTGCATTATAACATACCCATCCAAGTGGATATGGTTTAGGGTGTAACTATGTTTCCAAGTGTAATTTCATAACTATTTCTTATTAAATGAGATTTACTTGTGATCCACTATCAAAAAGAGTATCAATTTTGTGTGTGTTTATATATTACTCTAATATGAAATAACTCGCTCCTCTTTCTTTCATCAATAATAGGTTCATTCCTTAAAACATAATTAGAAGGATTTTTACCTTGAATGCTTGTAGACAACCACCTTAGTTTCATCCCTATAATATGATCCCACATCATGTTGGATTGTTGTTGTGGTAGTCTTTTTATCTTCTTTATTCCGAAACTTCTCATCCTTGAGTTCCAAATGAACCCTCCAACATTTGGAAGCATCATGACCTTTTTTTTCTGACAATGAATGCATGTAGGTTTTTCTCCTTTTTTCTTGACAATAGTTGTGTTTACCTTTTCCATTACCTTTAAACTTTTTTCCATATGGTTTGAAAGATTTCTTGGAAAATTTATCTTTTGTATTCTTCCCCTTATTCTCTATATGAGTTGCTTGAACACATACCTCATCAAGGTTAGTCGGATTAAACATTAATATCATATGACTTAAATAACTATGAAATCCTCCTATATAGTTGAAAAGAGTTTCTTGGGTGCAGAGAGGTATACCAAGAACCAATTCTCTTTTCTTGAATTCTTATGTGTACTACTCCACACTTTCTCACTTATCTTGCCTCAAATTCTCCCAATCCATCATAGCTTGCTGCATGTACCCCAATGGATAATTTTTTTTTTTAATGTTGATGTGAACTTATACCAAGAGGACATGATTTTTCCTTTTGTGGCAAGATTTTCTTGACATCTTCTCTCCCACCAAATGAGAGCAATCCCTCCAAGTTGGAGATAAGACAACTAAATTTTAATCTCATCTTCAGTAAACTTTTGAATCCTATAATGAACTTAAATTTAATGGATCGAGTTGTCTAATTTCTCAACATTAAGTTCTCCATTGTACATGGGTAATTCAAAATTAATATCTATATTTAATTGAGGCACATTAAAGTCAATTTTTGTCTTTTACTTTTCAAACGGAGAATGTAAAGAAACATCAAGATACGATGGATAATATGGTGGAGTTTTAGGAGGTTCCTCACCACCTCCTTCTTTTTTACCTTCAGCATGAGATGGACCTCCTTGTTGGCTCAACTCTCAACCAACAAAACCTAGTCGACAGGGGTCCCCTCTGTTGACACTCAACTCGTCGCGATCTCCCTGAGCATCGACCCAGACGGGTTTTACCCCATCCAGCAACACCTGTAGAGCGGATGAGGTCTCACTCGAGATTTTCAAAGGAGGGATGATAGAATCAAGTTTCCATAGTATAGAAGAAGGTTAAGGGCATCGACAATTCATCAGTTCCATAACCCGATCAGATCAACTTCTTTAACAAAAAACATACATCATTGCACATCATTCATTCATAACAGATCTACCAATTCCGAAATAGATCTACACATATAACAACATTCATAAACAATAACATCGCATCATAGAGCCATATTTCATATTCACTTAGCATTCATCATCGAGTTTGCAGGAACAAAAAGACAGGAAAATATAATAGAAGACAACAACAATTCATATCAACGTCTGTCTTATCATATTACTTTTGCGCAATCACCCACAGATCAAAACAAATAAAAATTCATCTAAGACAGAGATGAAATTTTGTCAATCCTTCCACAATGGTCTTTTTCATGCCATATATCTCTCCTATGCTATCTATCTCTATCAACTTCTATCTATATATAGGCTTGTTCCTTTACATTCATGGTCCACTTCTAACTAACTCCTAACTGATTTAAGTGACTAATGACTAGTATCCACAAAAAATGGTCAACAAGTACAAAAAGTGACACAAAATAATCAAAAGTAGTCTATCTTCTGCCTATCACATTATCCTTCTCTTGCGCGGTGTCTTCTATGGTTGCGCAGCATTTGCGATGCTGCACAACTTACCCCAACCCCTTTCCAACAGGCCCCTAACACAGTCTTGTGGCTCGTCCTCAAGCCACTCCAGATGGGCTTGGTGTACTCAGCAACCTTGGGTTTGCAAAAATTGTTGAAATGTGTCGTTTGCGTTGAATCTGTCAAATTGTGCAATTTGCTGCAACTGCCTCCTCTGCGATCAATCTCTGATGAACTCGACACTCCTCCACCCACAAATACTGGTTGTTGGACTTCTTATAGCTCAATGTTACTATCTGGTTGGCTCCCTGCTACATGAGTTCTGAGCTTTTGTGCCACCTTGAAAACCATTTGAGCGTCCACACCCTTGTCCTTCCTTACATTCAGGCTTCCACACAATCTTCCTTTCATTGATATTCTTCACTTTCCTAAGGTGATCCCATGATATAGATGCCCTTCCATTCAAATTGAATACGGACACTCTTGCATTCATATTTCATGATTAGTCTTGAACTTGGAAATACCTCATCCCAAGAAGCCAAGCCTGAGCTACTTGACCTAATTTTATCCCACCATAAAATGTAAAAGGTTTGGAATTCCTAAATTATCCATGCAAATTGCCCTTGGAATAAATGTTCCTCTTATTCCTATGAGATGAATAGGTTTATCCTTTAGTGGAATCCTTAGAGTCAAATGACTCATCAAAAGAGAATTCTGGAGTGTATGACCTTCCTCTAGAAATCCTTCTCGAACAATGGGACCTCTTGTGAGAATGTTTCCTTGAGATACTCCCACTCTTTTCCTGATTTTTCGAGTGATTCCCATATTTAATTTTACTTTGGATGCATTTCATATTTTGATACATAACTTCATTCAGTTTATTTTTTTCTTCTTGAGCTCTAAGCAGCCTTTAATTGTTAGCTCTACAACTCTACAGTTCCACCCTCAAGCTCCTCATGGTTTCTCTAATGTATGGGGGAGTCTCTTGGTGTCTCCTACCATTGGATTATGTTTTTTCATTCTCAATCTGTATTTTTTATCCCATTGCATTTGTCTCGGCTTCATAAGGATCATGTGCATCATCCATGATGATGACCTTCTTGGTCTATCCAAGACCAAAAACTTCCCAAATGCACTATACTTATTGGTGACCCTTAACAAGTAATGATATAACTCTGAATCTACAAAAGTGTTCATATAAACACATTTGTTAGATTTATTACATCCTTCTAAAATAAAAAATCAATTTTTTGTACATTCTAGAAAATATCCATATTGACATTTTTTGTCATATTATGGCCACCAACACTTTTCTATCAAATTATGGAAACATTTGAATAATCCAATTCAGGATTTGACTATGTAAAATTATTCCCCTTTGTATAATGTTTCTAAATACTATAAGTATACTCAATTGTTATTTATGAGCACAAAATTACAGTCCTGCAAAATTGTCAAACTGGCCCAATTTCTGCACTTTTCCTATAGGTGCATTTAAACCCCAAAGGCCAACTTCAGACACCTATGGCAGATAATATATGACGAAATAGGAAAAATTACCTATTGGTATAGATAATACATATGATGAGGATTACACATAATTTTTCCTCTCTTTGATCTAATGCATTAGTCACCAGCTATGGGATTCTAGAATCTACTGCTTTGGCCATTTTCCACTTTCTCCAAACTTAAATATTCTAATAGTTTGGTAACACCCCTGTTAATTTGTAATTGTCACAAAATTCTATATGGTTCCAATGGAAACGGTTAAAGTATAGACCCAACTCTGTCGATTAAAATAAATGGGGGTCAAGGGGGATTGCCCCCTGTGGCCTCCCTTTCTTTTTGTAAATAATTTAATTTCACACAATCTAGCTTATAAGAAAATTTTAATTTTCTCTTGACCTGGAAAGGGGGTTGACACGTCCTGACACGTGCTTGTTGAGGTGGCCAAGTCACCCTACTCCATCGGTTGTTGATGCACAATACCACTTGAACTTGGGCATCGGTGGTTTTCTCGTTACCAACAGTGGTAATGTTAATGTATGTGTAACTTCGGAATGTATTCACTTGTATATTTCATGTATTGTACCCCGATGTTTATTCCGGGAAGTATTTGTAATGTAATTGAGTCATGTCATGCCCCGATGTTCCTATCGTGAGGTTCTATAATGTAAACAAGTTATGTCAAGTCATTGTGGGTAACCCTCCTATTGTTCAAGGGTTAAAGTCCCCGTAGTTGCGGGGCCCCAGGGTTATTAGACTCTCCTAGAGAAGTTGGCCCTAGTGAGTTATTGTCAAGTTGGGAATTAGTATAAATAGAGAGTGAGCCTCTCTATTTATCACACACTCAGTTGTATCCCATAGCTGAGGGAGAAGAAGTTGTTGGGGCTAGAAAGAAAGAGGAGGAGATCATCTTACTGTTTTGGGGTTTTGCTTTTGGTTATGATTCTATCTCAGAGGAAGTTGCGGGGTTTTCTCCATTTATGGTTTCCCCGAGGAAAAAAATTGTGTTCATTGTCTCTTGTGTTTGATTGTTGTACTTGTTATTCTCTAAGTTAAAGATCCTAACATAATGCTAGCTTGAATGATAAAAATCTAGCATGGTATCAGAGCTAACCTGAGAAGAAGACACTATGCAACTGCGGAAACTAGGGCTTCCTACTTTTTGGATCTCTCTCCATAGATTTTCAGCAAAAGAAGGTTGGACTGACTCTCCTCCCTAGGGCGCATCTTTCTGTTGAAGCAGAATTTGATTCTGAGCATTTTCAGTTTCTGACCTGGCACTACTGCTGGAAATTAGGGATTTCCACAAAAGTGGAATTTTTGAGTGATCCCAGGCCTGGATTGATCTCCTCCTCAAAATCGAAGTTTAGAGATCAAGATCAAAGCATTTGGTTGGATAGAACTTCGGGAAAGTGAAACCTTAATCTGCTCTTGAATTAGCACTGCAGAAATTCAGCTCCAGATTCAGATCCGACATCTTGACCTCGTAAGATATAAATCTTTTGTATTTCCATTTAAGGTTCTCAGTTAATATGTCTCATCATACCAAGCTTGATGAAAAGCTTGAGGGAGTTGATAACTTCCGATCATGGAAGTATAGGATCTCCCTGGTCCTGGAAAAAATAGAGTTGGACTCCTATATCAATGAGGAGGTTCCGGTTCCAGAGGGAGATGAGGCTAAGGCCTTACACAAGAAGAAATTGGTCATGGCTAAGAGTATTATTGCCGATTCAATCAAGGATCACCTCATACCACATGTGTCCTCCCTAAAGACACCTAAAGCTATGTTTGATGCCCTAACCAAACTGTTTGAAGGGAAGAACATAAACTGGAAGATGACTTTGAGAAACCAACTGAAGAATGTAAAGATCCAGAATGCAGAGACCATCCGGTCTTACTTTACAAGGGTCTCTCATATCAAGGAACAGCTGGAAGCAGTAGATGAAGAAGTGGAGAATGTAGACATTATGATGACCACCTTGAATGGTATCCCTAGATCATGGGACTCCTTTATTCAAGGGATCTATGCCAGAAAGAAGCTAGTCAAATTTAGTAGACTATGGGAAGAATGCTCTCAAGAAGAACCTCAGATAGCAGCTTGAGAAGAAAAGATGGGAAGCGAAGATCAAGCTGTCACAGTTCACTCCAAGAAAAGCAAAAGAAGTTCTCATCACTCCAGAGGTAAGCATTTCCATAAAAATAACACTATAAAAGATTTGTCTAGAATCAGATGTTATACATGTGATGAAGTAGGACACTTTGCAAAAGATTGTCCTAAAATAAAAAATAAGAAAAAGGGAAACAAGAGAAGACATCATGCTCATGCTGCAGAGGATGATGAACCTTCCACAAAGAGAATCGGACAAGAAAGTGATGAAGAATATGTCTTGATTTTCGCTCTCACAGGAAACATCGCACATGGAAGCAATGATTGGATTATAGACAGTGGAGCTTCCAAACATATGATAGGATTCAAAGAGTCCTTTGTGAAACTATCAGTACATGAATCACCCCACAATGTGAAACTTGGAGATGACTTCCAGTATCCAATAAAAGGTAGTGGGGAATCCTCCTATAAGCTAGACTCTAGAAAGTCTATGAAGATGCAAGATGTATTGTTTGTACCAGGACTAAAGAATAACCTCCTGTCCATATCTGCATTAGATGCAAAAGGCATGAGAGTTGCATTTATAGATGGCCAAGTTATCATGTGGCCAAAGGGAAAGACTATTAATGATGTAGTAGTGATTGGGGAACAAGAGGGAGGTCTATACAAATTGAAGGGTCATCCAGAACAAGCTTTGGTCCATGACATAGTAGAGCCAAATGAAGTTTGGCATAGAAGGCTTGCACATGTGCACTACAGAGCACTACCACTTGCAAGCAAATCTGTTGAAGGTCTTCCAAAAATTCAAGCAAAACATGATGGAGTCTACAAAGGATGTGCGAAAGGAAAGAACACAAAGAAAAAATTTCCAAGTAGCAAGAGCAAGGCAAAAGGAATCTTGGAAATCATTCACTCCTATGTATGCGGTCCAATGTCATCCAGTTCATTAAGCGGGTATGTATACTATGTTTCTTTTATTGATGATTTTTCTAGGAAGACATGGATATACTTCATGAAGAACAAAGATGAGGTATTTAGCAAGTTCAAGGAATTCAAAGCCTTGATCAAGAACCACACATAAAAGAAGATCAAAACCTTTCAATCAGATAATGGTGGAGAATTCAAAGCATTATGCAAAGATTCAGGGATTAAGAGGGAGTTAAGTACTCCATATAATCCATGACAGAATGGGGTTGTAGAAAGGAAGACTAGAACGATCATGGAAGCTGCAAGGGATACGCTTCATTATCAATATCTTCCCTTGCATCTATGGGTAGAAGCTGCCAGAAAAATGGTGTATGTACAGAAACATACTCCACACAGAGTACTCGAGAACAAGACACCTGAAGAAGTCTTTTCCGACAAAAAACCAGAAGTCAGCCACCTCAGAATATTCGGCTGTCCAGTGTACATACACATTCCAAAAGAAAAGAGGACAAAGTTAGATCCTTCATGAAGGAAGGGTATATTTGTGGGATACTCTGAAATCTCGAAGGCCTACAGAATATACTTCCTAGGATTCAAGAATATCGACATCAGTAGGGATGTAACATTTGACGAAGACTCATCTTACAACAAATCCAGAAAGAGACCTACTGAAGAACCTGAAGAAATAGAAGCACACAGAATTCATGACACAACCATGAACGAAGAATATCAAGAAGAAGATAGAGAATTAGAATAACCTCAAGAACATGTAGATCCACCTCAGGAGAAGAATCCTCACAAGAGGAAACCTGCTGGGCTATGAGAAGCTATCCAAGGTGCAAAAAGATATGGGGCTCCAGAAGAAAATCACAGAGAAAGAAAAAGAACCAGGTCCTGCTCTAGGTATGTAGCCTTATTATGTGACTTCATCGATAAAGAACCTTCCAACTATGAAGAAGCGACAGAAAGGAAAGAATGGAAGGATGCTATGATCGAAGAGTATCAATCGATCATGAAGAATGATGTTTGGGATGTTGTCCCAAGACCAAAAGGGAAGTCTTTTGTAACTTTCAAATGGATCTACAAGATCAAGCATGCTGTAGATGGTAGCATAGAGAAATATAAAGCAAGATTTGTGGCTTGTGGCTTCTCCCAGAAAGAAGGAATAGATTATGAAGAAATTTTTGCACCTCTATCCAGATACACGTCCATCAGATCAATACTTTCTATGGCTGCAGTGATGAAATGGAAGATACACCAGATGGATGTCAAGATTGCTTTCTTGAATGGTGTAGTGGAAGAGGAAGTGTATGTGGAGTAGCCACTCAGTTTTGAGACACATGACAGGGAGAATCATGTGTGTAAATTGAAGAAATCCCTGTATGGTTTGAAACAGGCACCCAAGACATGGTACGGGAGAATTGACGGCTTTCTATCTAGTTTGGGTTTTACCAAAAGTAAAGCAAATTCCAACCTTTACTACAAGGTTGAAGATGGTAACCCAGTGATACTCCTACTATATGTAGATGATCTGTTTGTAACAGGTATGGATGGGTTGATTACTAATACAAAGAGGAAGCTTGTTGCCGAGTTTGAAATGAAGGACTTGGGTATGAAGCACTATTTTCTAGGCATGGAGGTGTGGCAGAATGCAGATAGAATTTCCCTGGGACAAGGGAAGTATATGGTAAAGATCCTAAATAGGTTCGGGATGATGGATTGCAAGGCCATGACCACACCTATGGCATCGAACCTGAAGCTATTGAGTGAAGCTTCATCAGATTCGGTTGATGCTATGATGTATCGTCAGATGATTGCATCCCTGTTGTACCTGACGAACATGAGACCAGATATTTGCTTTGTTGTGAACACCTTGAGCCAATGCCTAATAGATCCGAGACATGTTCACTTGACTGCTGCAAAGCATATTCTGAGGTACCTGAGGGGTACAGTTGATTATGGGATCAAGTATGAGGTGAATCAGAAGATTAACCTAGAGGGTTATGTTGATTTAGATTGGGTAGGTAGTTCCATCGATAGGAAGAGCACTTCAGGGTGTTGCTTCAGTATGGGATCAGGTGTGATCTCTTGGTTTAGCAGGAAGCAATCCTGTGTGGCACTGAGTACAACTGAAGCATAGTATGTTTTAGCTTGTTCAGCCAGTTGTGAGGCAATATGGCTAAGGAAGGTACTGTCTGATTTATTTGATATCCAGCTAGAAGCTACTTGTATATATTGTGACAACCAGAGTTGTGTGAAGTTGTCGAAGAACCCGGTGTTCCATGACAAGTCGAAGCATATCGACATCAAATTTCACTATATTAGGGATATGGTGCAGAGAGGAGCAGTGAAGCTCCAGTATGTTGTGACAGATAAACAGATAGCTGATGTGTTGATGAAGGCATTGGCCAGAGTGAAGTTTGAGTACTTCAAGGAGAAGCTTGGTGTTCTCCAGATCAAGGTTCCCTCCAAGGGGAAGTGATGAGTTCGTGAGCCATTCTGACATGGTGAGAGGATTGGTTCCTTCCATGGTCAGATGTAAGGGCTGAGCCATTCTGTCATGGTGAGAGGATTGGTTCCTTCCATGTCAAATGTGTGTGCTGAGCCATTATGGTGTGACTATAGGATTGGTTCCTACATGATCAGATATAAGGGCTATTTCCATTCTCTGAATGGAGGTACCTGGTCAGTTACCAAGAATCCTCAGCCTAGGGCTGAGAACCATTCTGATGTGACTGTAGGATTGGTTCTTACATGATCATATATAAGGGCTATTTCCATTCTATGAATGGAGGTACTTGGTAAGTTACCAGGAATCCTCAGCCTAAGGCTGAGGGCCATTTTGATGTGACCGTAGGATTGGTTCCCACATGATCAGATGTAAGTGCAGTGCCTTTCCACAGATGATAGTAGTTGTGTCCTATCATGCTGGTGGATGTGACTGTTGAGCCTTTCCACAGATGATAGTAGTTGTGTCCTATCATGCTGATGGATGTGAGTGTTGAGCCTTTTCACAGATGGTAGTAGGTGTGTCCTACCATGCTGGTGATTGTAAGTGTCGTGCCTTTCCACATATGGTAGTAGGTGTGTCCTACCATGCTGGTGGATGTGAGTGATGTGCCTTTCCACAGATGATAGTAGTTGTGTCCTATCATGTTGGTGGATGTGAGTGATGTGCCTTTCCACAGATGATAGTAGTTGTGTCCTATCATGCTGGTGGATGTGAGTGCTGTGCCTTTTCACAGATGATAGTAGTTGTGTCCTATCATGCTAGTGAATGTAAGTGTTGTGCCTTTCTGACATGGTGTTGGATGTGTTCCTCTCATGGTCAGATGTGAGTGCTGGTCATTATAAGTTAGGGTAAGATATAAGTGTTGAAGAAGACCTACATGGAGGCTAGGCCTACAACCAGCATGAAAAAGGGTTGGCTCTGTACAAATTCCTGTGACGAGAAGAATCATGAGATAGCACCTATGATGATGACCTAGTGATGATCCAGATCTAGTGATGATGTCTCTATGATGATCTAGATCCAGCAGTGATGATCCAGATCGAGTGATGATACAGATCTAGTGATGATGTCCCCGTGATGATCCAGATCCAGTGATGATGATCTAGATCGAGTGATGATCCAAATCCAAGATGAAGATGAATTGAAGATGCAGATGACGAGACAATCTAGAGAAGAAGACCAGTGTTGAAAAATTGTGTCGAGAGTATACCTTCCTATTTAAGAGGGAGTGTTGATGTATGTGTAACTTTAGAATGTATTCACTTGTATATTTCATGTGTTGTACCCCGATGTTTATCCCAAGAAGTATCTATAATGTAATTGAGTCATGTCATGCCCCGATGTTCCTATCGGGAGGTTCTATAATGTAAACAAGTTATGTCAAGTCATTGTGGGTAACCGTCCTATTGTTCAAGGGTTAAAGTCCCCGCAGTTGCAGGGCCCTAGGGTTATTAGAATCTCCTAGAGAAGTCGACCCTAGTGAATTATTGTCAAGTCAGGAATTAGTATAAATAGAGAGTGTGCCTCTCTTTTTATCACACACTCACTCACGCTCAGTTGTAGTGCATAGCTAAGGGAGAAGAAGTTGCTGGGGATAGAAAGAAAGAGGCTACTACTGTTGGGAGATCATCTTACTATTTTGTGGTTTTACTTTTTGTGTTGATTCTATCTCAGAGGAAGTTGTGGGGTTTTCTCCATTTATGGTTTCCTCGAGGAAAAACATTGTGTTCATTGTCTCTTGTGTTTTATTGTTGTACTTGTTATTATCTCAGTTAAAGATCCTAACATAATGCTAGGTTGAATGATAAAAATCTAACAGGTAACTCCTCCTGAGAAAGACATTTTTTGAAAAGTTCCTTATTGAGGATTTGCTAATCAAATGTTGACATGCACCATGTATTTTTCCTCCCAACTCCAAGCTCCCCCAAATTAACCAACATGTACGTTGATGGGGAGTTATGATTCATGGTTGTTGATCTCACAGAATATCCAACGATAAGATCTACGCTCACCTTATGATTATCCACCGTGCACATTTATAAGGAGTTTTTTCCAACAACTTTCGATCTACCCTATCATATAACAGTCATATTTCCATCTTCCCACTTCTAGCCTCAACGTAAGTTGTTGAGGAGTTATCAACTACGACTGTTAATCTTCATTTTTGCTCAACGACCAAATATTCCTCCACCCCTGCACCTTGGAAACCTCCTGCACACAAGTTTGATGTGATAGGTCCACATCATACCTTCTGGATCTTATGTCTCATCCACGCCAAACCTTCTTCCTGTGTGGATCCTCCACATCACATGTCCATGTGGCATGGGTGGGGCCCATCTTGAAATTCCCAAATTTTCAATTTTTTTAAATTATATGGAATTTTAATTTGGGAGGAAAGGGACTGATTCAAGGTCATTTCTTTCCCCTTCTCCGTCTCTTAACAGAACTCAACTTCCATAGAACCATTTCCACTATAGGTCTGCAAATTTCAAAACTTTCCTCAACTATTATATCCCTTCCACTAGTAAACCACATATCTAACTCATGACCTGGTTAGAATTCCATTCAACGATTAAAACCATGCTCACAAGGAATTTCATCTGGGAACTTAAAATTTTCTTCATGTACGTGTGCATTCTGGCCCATGTAGCTTTAGTGTTGTTACCAGAAACTCTGATACCACTCTGTATCGTCCCCATCCCTCAATATGACTCATGATAGGGGGCATTAACTCATTTGGGCTCTCAAAAATGCATGTGAAAATACATAATAAAAATACACAATGGAAATAACTCCATCCACACACACACAACATGCAAATTTCATGCATAATTATGACATGCATATAAAAAAAAATCATTGCACATCAAAAATAATATTTGTATACAAATATTATCAAGGATTACTCAAGTGAATAATCAACAAATATAAAACAACTCCATTTGGAAAGAATAAATGATATTGAATATAAATTGATGAGATGTGATTACATTACAATTTGATGGACCATTTAAATATGGACTTATGTGCATTTTCAATGGAAATGTACGTCTCTATCATTTTGATTAATTACATATCAAATTTATTTAATATTTGTTTAATTACTTTTCTTTGATTATTTTAAATTATTTGTGTATTGATATATTTATATATTATTTTATTTGTTACATCAAATACAAAAGAGTACTTACCTTTAAACAAAGAACATACAAGCGACTAGCCATGTAAGAGCTATTTTCCACCCAATCGTAGGCACTATGTCCAGCATATACTTCTTTCTACTAAAAGGCCACCCCCAAGATAGTCTATGAGGCCACCAGGGTGAAGGAAACACCTACAAGCTTCTCACACTCAACCCAGAACCAATTATGATCACTATGCTTACCCATAAGCTCAACTAGAGCTCTACAGGGATTTCACTAAGCCATCACAACCATGGCACTCCTTCCAACTTCCCCACACAACACAATGAAGACATTTCCCTTCAATGATCCATGGTTCCCTCATGAAATACAACCCTTACAGTGCTTACCAATGTGTGCAGTAAGAGTCCAACATATTGTATACTATTGGAGAACTTCCTGCAACTAATTCATGGGTTCTTAAGCATCCAAAGATAGCGGAACTCAAAGGGTAAGGGTTCCTAGTTTTCCCAACCTCTCTGCTCACCTACAACCATCTATTTTTCCTTCTCAAACTTCAACTTTATCTCTAAATTCAAATTTATTGGTTCAACACAGTCTAGTAATGCACATGAACAACAATATGAAACGCTACGTAATCTAAAGAAAGCATGCATGAGAGAATGATTGATTGAGTGCTGGAGGGAAATGAGATAAGGGTGAAAATACAACTGACATAGATTATAACCATAGACAAAAAAACATTGTTGATAGCTAACATAACTATCACAACCCCCATGCTTCAATAACTACATGAATTGACTTTTACCACCAACCTCACACATGGATTCAATGATTGGGTTAATAGTCAAAGGGAAATAATTTGCTCATTTAAAGCACATGGAATATTTTGGATGAGTTCTAAGGTTGGAACTTGGCAACACATGATTTAATTTTCCCATAGACCCACTTTCCTCTTCCCCTCTGGTGGAATCATAGCCCCTGTAGTGCTCTTTACACAACCATCTTTGACCATTTTAGTAATTTCCAGCATAATATTTACATACATTTTTAATTGGCATGATAAGCCAATCATATGGTCCAAATAAAAATATATACATCATACATGCCCATCCATTCACTAATCGGACCTTGTCCTTGAGCTCCACACTAAGAATCCATAATAGCATAATTACATCATTTACATAATTTTTATTAAATACATTCCAAGTCAAAACTTGGGGTATAACATCTACAACAAGAATCGCTTCCTGCAAAGCATCTTGGATTTTTTGGCAAAGAGAAAATTAGATAGGAGAACTATACAAAATCCCTTATAGATAGCAAAATCGGATTAAGGATGAGAAGGATTCCATCAAGTGGACCAAAAATAGTACAAGTTCCTCATGTCAACCAAGACTTGGTTACTTTGTTATCATGGAAGAAGAACATGACCGTCCAACTGTGGAATGGTGGCACCATATTATCTAGAAATCAAAATGTCCTCTGAAGTCCATTCTCTTTATGTGGCTTTCTCTCTCAGGTAGAATTCTTGTATGGGAACCCCTCTCAAAATTTCTTGGTATTGGGCCTAGTAGATGTGCATTATGCAAAGCTGATGAAGAGAACATTTGCCACATCTTTGTTAAATGCACATATATATAATATATTTGGAATTATTCCCACTCTATCATAGGAATTCCCTTTAACTGGAAAGGTAATGGGAATGTAGAGGCTTTACATCTCTGGTTGAACAATACATCCTTTCAAGATTACAAAGCTCTACGTATTCTTATGGTAAGGGGGCATGATTGGCCTGGAAAGAGATGATATTTGAGAACGTATTCATTCCTCCATAAATATATGTTGGAAAGAGTATTACTATTTTACAACACTTTCCTCAATCCATCATTTAGAGGGATAGTCGTAGAATCATAGCAAAACAAAGTGATAAAGGGAAGGCATGGTGCTATTTTGACAATGTTGCAAAAGGAATACCACCTAGGGGGCACTGGTGGACTCTTATGTTTAACAAACCTCCACTATTACAAATTTTCAATGAATATAGGCCTTTCTAGCGATAATAAGGAATAACTTCTCTCTATCTCTATGGCCCTTAAACTTGCTATTCATATGGGTGTTAAATTAATTCAAGTTATTGGAGATTCCCTCCTTATAATAGATTGGATTTCCAAAAAGAGATCTCTTGGGAACACCTACCTTAAGCCACTATATGAAGATGTACATTGTGTGATTGATGTCTTCACAAATATATCTTTCCACCACATTTACAGGGAAAGGAACACACAAGCGAATCAACTTTCTAAATTGGGACTTTAAGTTCATATACTCCAAACGCCTTTATGGTATCACAAACAAGTTGACTTGCTAAGGGATATGGATGTCGGTGACATTCCATGTGGTTCGTATCTCTTGTCTCCTATGCTAAACATTATCCACAACAATAATTTGTTAGGAACTTTCAATTAAGAGTTTACCATCATGAAATATTTTATTATTTTAATTGGTTAAAGCTTAATTTTATATATTCTTCTTAAAACGATTAGATATTTAAATAAATTTCTAAAAACGTAAGCGAAAGTTTGAAATAATTTTAATTGACTTAAATTGATTTTGTATTTTTGTCGTCTTATATTTATTGTTGGAGAGATATTCATCAATTAAAGGGATTTATTAATGTTCAAATAATTTAAAAGTAAATAGGGTGGATTTAACATGAAAAGTGGGTATACTTGGGACCAACGTTGATGTTAAATTCTAGTGTCGCTTTAACAAACGGAATTGGAATTAATTTTATAACTTGAGTATTATATATACTTAGCATATTTGTATCACTTGTAAATGAAAAAAATGAAGAGCAAAGAGCAAGAGAGTGATGTATATATGCATAAAAAACAAATAAAAAAATAGAGAAAATTAATTCTAAATGTATTATATTTTTAATTTAAAGGGCTTGTTTTGCATTTTTTTCTGGAAGAAAAATATCAGTTTCTTGTTATTCATCTAAATTGAAGGAAACCTTTGTGCTGCAACAGGAGTACAGATATAATAAGAAAGTCAGGCCATAGCCAGGAGCAGGTGCTCAGTCACATCTCAAGTATACAATAGAAGGCCCAAAGGAAGCACCAACCAAGGAGGAAACCTTGTGCTTCATTAAGAGTACAATAATAAAATTCAGATCTCAACCATGCACATAAGCTCATTCACATCTCCAGATGATACATATAGAAGACATCAAAGGAATCTTATTCAAAGGAAGTGGTAATATAGAAATTTTCCAGTCCCCATCTCGAATCAACTCAGCAAACGGAATTCAAGTCTATGGAGTCCAGCTAATCTAAGAAGACACTACTGGGATAAAACACACAGGTGTGGGGAACCAACCCCCCAAATCATCCAAGGATGATAGCTCAAAATCAATCCCCCAGAAGTGAAGGGAAGAATGTCAAATTCAAAAGAGCTGAACAGAGCCATGCCAATGGCATAATTCTTCAAAAAATTCCAAGAAATATAAGATCCCAGATCGTAAAAGAAGTGCCTCCTTAGATAGGTTGTCCGCTTGGACATTGAATTCTATGTAGACATGAGATGATTCGAGATGGATAAAGCAAGATTGAAGGGCCAAGATCTCATGACACTAGCCTGTCAACTCCAGTGCCTCAAGGGCATCCTTCCCATTAAACCAATTAATGATTTCCGAAGAGTCCCCTCTGATATGCAGATAAGGAAGTCCAATAAGTTTAGTGAAGACCAAAAGTACAAAAAAGAACAAGAAGTTCAGACCATGTATTTGTACTCTCACCACAGCCTAATTTCAAATGAAAATGATGTTCATTACTCAACATAATGTGTACACCAATGCCTCCAGTTCTATTTACTGAGGCTCCATAAAAAAATCAACTGGAAATTCATATATCAGTGCCATTCCAGTTAGATTCTTGTGAGGTCTTGCAGCGACCCTCACTTTATGTCTTTGAAGCTGCTCCAGAATGAGGTGAATAGTGTGCTTCAATGAAGGCTTGTAATTTTCAAAAATAACTCTGTTACGCAAGAGCCAGAGATGCCAGGCCATAATGATGGGGAGATACTTCAATGCTTTTTCATTCCCAGTCCACTGAACCAGATTATCCTTAAAAAACGACTCATTCCAAGTGATGACACGTTGGAGTGCTATACTGAGTCCACCAATGACTTCCTTAGTAAACCTACATCCAACAAATAAGTGATTGACAGATTCTACTTCCCCTGAGCATAAGCTGCAACAGCTCGGACAGATCCATCCCTTCTTTTGTAGGTTATCCCAGGAATTTATCCAATTGGCTAAGCACAACCATACAAAACAGATCACTTTCAGAGGCAAGTTAAATTTCTAGATAACTACCATGATCTTTTCTGGAATTTCGGGACAATGATTAGTGGCAATAGATTCTTATGCCAATCGAGCACTGACCTGCCCTGAATGCTTGTTATACATCCATGCTAGACAGTCAAGCCTATTACTTTGTCGAATGCATTCATGGGAAATCCCTTCTATGTAATTAGTCCATAATACTTTCCACGTGCCCCCCAGGTCAAGGTCCTCAGCAGTAAGCCAATACTGATAGACATTGAGATCAGTACCCTAGTAGTGTGCATCAGCAAGAGAATAAATACCGTAGTCCTCCAGATAGGCCCTGAGAACCCTCGGTAATACAAAGTTTGAGTTTAAACCAGCTATGGGATCAACCCCAATCTTTATATCTTTAACATTACCCACCCTCCATCCCAAACATCTTGTGATCCAAGACAAAGATCTTATAAATTCGTTCCAAATGTATGAGGTACCTCGTATAGTAAAGGCTTGGGAATGGATCTACTCCACTACAGACCTGTTTTTAAGATTCTAATATTTGATGATGAGGGACTAGATACCTTGACCCAAATGTACCATCCAAAAACATTTGAGCCTGAGGGCCAGACTAAACCACTCCATATTCATGATATTCCACCCACCCAAATCATAAGGTCTGGAGATCACATGCCAATCCACCAAGTGACACCTTGTTTTTCCATAAGACGTTCCCCAAAGAAAATTGAAGATAGCACACCTCAGGTAGTTCAAAATAGTTTTAGGCATCCTTGCCAAAGTGATCCAATATACAGCCAGCCCCATCAAGACTGCTTTCACCAGAATCAATCTGCCTCCAAGGGATAAAAGTCTGTAAGTCCAATGACTAATTCTCTTTTCAAATTTATTTAAGAGCCAGCACCAGTCACTAACAAGATAGCCCGAAGGTTTCAAATAATAGCCCAAATACTTAAATCCCATTGACATAGGTTCCATTTTGAATGGAATAAGGGCTGCAACATTATCTCTGGTAAGTACATCGATTTCATTGAACAGAAATATGATTTTCCTCACTAATTTTCATTCCAGTAGTAGAGCAAAAGAGATCTAAAAGTGCTTTAAAATGTTTCTATTCCTCAACAGTCCCCATCCCAAACAATACAACATCATCGACAAATAAAATATGTGTAAGGTTCAGGGTAGAAGAAACTTTAATACCAACAATATACCCTCTACGGTGAGCATGAGTGATCAGTAGGCTCAGGCTTTCAATAATTAGAATAAAAAGGAGAGGGGAGAGAGGGAATCCCTATCTGATGCCTCTCGAACCGTGGAAGAAATTTGAGGGGGTGCCATTCCAAGTACAACAAAATTGCAATGATTCCACACAACCCAAAATCCAGTTTACACCAATGACAGGAACATCGATCTGGAGAAGTACCAGTCTAAGGAAATTCTAGTTAACCTTATCGAAATCCTTGACAAGGTCAAGCTTAAGGATAAAAACATGCCTCTTTTCCACTTTAATAGTATGCATTACTTCCAGGGTAACGCCAATAGGCTCAACAATCTGCCTGTTGTGTAGGAAGACGAACTGATTCCAAAAGATAGCTCTGTCAAGAATAGGCTTAAGTTTGATGGCTACAAGTTTTAAAATCACCTTATAAACCAGATTGCAGAGGGAAATAGTCCTAAAATTTGCAAAGGAAGTGGGCTTATCACATTTGGAATAAGTGTAATAAAAGTTGCATTTAGTGAACCAGAAACCCTACCTTTAGTACGAGACTGCTTAACATCCTGGAGGATGTCCTGACCAACAAGATCAAAAAAATGCAGGTAGAATTCTACAGGCCAGCCATCTGGACCAGGACTTTTGTCCATTTTGAATTCCCTAAGCACACCTTCAATCTTTGAAAGAGAGAAGTTTGACACGAAAGATTATTTTTCCTCCTCAAGGACCATAGAGGGAAACAGCCTAACCACCTTAAGTTGGTCTTCAATATTGGTCAACCCATCATCAGAGTAGAGTTCAGAGAAGTGTGAAACACTAAGGTGTTTGAGTTGTGCATCATCCTCAATCCTCTCACCAAAATGGTTATGTAGACCCCAAATGGATTTGGAATTCCTTTTAGATGAGGCATAAGAGTCAAAGAATTTTGTATTAGCATCCCCTTCATTAATCCAATCTACTCTTCTTTTAAGTTTCCAAGTTAGGATCTGATGGGTCAATAAAGAATCATTTCTAGCTTTTAGAAGGGACAGCTATGAGGTCTCAAAAGTAGACAAGATATCAGAGGACTGGGAGGTAAGTAACGATTGAATGGAAAGATCTACTTCCCGAGTTTCATTAGCTATAATCTGTTTCATATTTTTTTCCTAAGCCTTGACTGTCTCCTTCAACCTTTTGAGTTTAAATGTAAGTGTAGACATAGGGTCCAGAGGGGAAAGGAGATGGGTGTTCCAAGATGTCTGGACAATCTTAGAGAATTCTTTTTCCAAAAGCTAAGCCCTCTTGAACTTGAATGGGTAGAGGTGACACCAAGAAGTATTGATCCATTCAAGGAAGATAGGATAATGATCATAGATTTCAAAGGGGCGTATCCATGACTTATAGTTATCCAAAATAGGTACAATATGCAAAGAATCCATGAATATATCAATGCATTTACTGACACCTTCTATGCCTGACCTTCCATTTCTCCAAGTAGGACCAAGATGTAGTGGAGCCAAATCCACCAAATTAGAGTTATCCATAAGACTAGTAAAATAATGTACCAGAGGATCAATACGAGCTTTGCTCCCCCAGATCTCTGAATCTGTGAGAGTGAAATTCAGGTCCCTAGCTAAGATCAAGTTGGGGTAGTCTAATAATCCTCCAACAACAACATTGTCCTAGAAAAAACCATCTTAGATTAGGGTCCATAGCAGTTCAAAATGGAGAAGACGGGATCAATGCCTTTGAACCTAGCCTTAATCAAGATACCAACAAAGGAATGATAGGCCTTGCAACGAGTTATGTGAGGGTTCCATCCAGTAAGAAGACCCCCAGAGAGACCCTGGAAATCCAGAGCACAGAATTCCCATCTTGGCTTCATCTTGGAAAAATTAAGGAGAGAAGAGTAGTGATCACACATAGTTTCTTGAAGCAATATCATATCAGGTTTCCAAGCGGAGAGGAGAGAAGTGAGGGCCCTTTGTTTGGTGAGCGCCCCAAACCCATGCATATTCATAGATATAATCCTCATGGGTCAACCTAGGTGGCAGGTGACTGTGCTCTAAGTACCTAAGGATATTTATGGGTTTAGTCATTGCTTTGATCTTGGCTGAGAGAGGAGTATAGAGGCCGGAGGGGCCAGAGACTTCAGAGGACTTATTTTTCCTTGATTTCTTGATAGTAACATTTTCAAACCTGGTAGAATCCAAAGGCAAAGTAGAGGGGAAGATGGGAGACTTATCCAAAAATATATCTAGGGACTTCAGAAGAGAGGGATCCATAAAAGCAGGTGAGGAAATTGGACTAAGAGGAGCATCTGAAGTAACAGATGATAAGGCTTTCTGAAGGGGAGGAAACTCCTCCAAAGTGAAGGGGGGAGGAGACTTAGAAGAGGCATCTAAAGTATGGCTCAAAGGAGGCTGAGATGTAGGAGATGACCTCACAAGAGACTCAGAGAAAGGTTGAATAGGGGATGCTGAAGGTACATGGGAAGAGGTTAAGGAAGGTGAAGGTGCTAGGTTAGGGGATAACACCGAAGAAGCTCTTGTTGGGTTTTCAATATCCTGGATAACTTGTAAGTCCACACTAGTAAGATCTCCAAAGATAGTGGAAGAGTCATAGGGTCCTGGGGGAGTAGGAGCACCTGAGGAATCGACAGAAGGAGAAACATCCTACTACGAGTCAGGTGAAGGATCAATATCAGTAAAGCCAAGATTTAAAGGTCCACCATGACGAAGAGAAGTACATTTCTTCCTTAAATGTCTCGTTTCATGACAATAACTACAACGAAAGGGTAAGTCCAGATAATCTAGTTTTTGAACAAGGATCGAGCTGCCACAGTCGATTCTGACCTCAGGTAAGAGCCCTTTGGATACATCCAGTTCCACCAAGACCTTGGACATTCTTTTATTGAAAAGGAGGTGAAAATACTTTACCAGAGCCACAAATATACCCAAGGTATTAGCCAATCCTATCAGGAAATCCCTATGCCACGGAGGGAAGGGAAGGGCAGGAAACAGAACCCAAAGATGATGCTTAACTACTATTTCCTTGCAAGGTTCAAACCTAGTATGCCAATGAATAAGAACCTAAGAGTTGTTTTCTATGGTCTAGAGAGAGTTCAAGATGCGAGACACATCCTCGTCTTCGATCAAAATGATGACCAACCACTTATTGGAAAGGAGACTAATGGTTGGAACCTAGTTAAGGATAGGTTTCCAATGGACAGTCGCCCAGGCTACCCATTCATCCTTGCTCATATTAACATACTCTATCCATTCGATCAAGGGTCGACGACAGAGTTCTGAAACCCTATCAATCATAACGTCCTTTCCCAGCACAAAGCGATAGTTAGAATCTAGGGATTTCATCTATTTGTCGTTTCTACACAGGGTATACCATGAGGAATGGTCAGATTCCCGAGAAGGACCATTGGGTGGACAAAGCTCCGGTGACTCCATATCCAACAAAAACCCAACATAAAACTAGATTGTCGATAAATCAGCTATAGGTACAGAGCAAAGAAAGGACCCAAGAAACCAAAGGACCAACCAACAGACCCGACAGGTAAAAAAGAAGAGACCCCAGAAGGAGGACTGACCGCCTACCCAAATACCCAGAGAATAAACAAAAATATAACTTCCCACTTCTTTTTTCATGGTTGGTACTAACCCTTGAGTGAGGGTGAACTCCATGTAGTAAAAAATCCAACAATCGAAATCATCAACTAAGTAAACCCCCAATGTTCCTCAAACCAAAGGTAATAACAGATAGTACAAGGGAAAAGAAGAAATACGTCAAATGTCGTGCCTGAAGAGGTTCAACAATGCCAGGAAATTGAAGTTCTCTAGGAAAACATTTCCAAGGAAGACTGTTGGTCCACCAAGCCGAATAGTCGTCAGACTTAATGGTAGGTCAAATAGTAAAAGGTGGTAGAACACAGAACGTCATGACCAAAAGTTCCATGCAGAATCCAAAAAATCACCAAAAGGGTGACATAATCCCGTGAAAGTAGCCTTAGATTAGGGAAAGTGCCAAGTTAAGCCAATAACCACTTTCTAGGCTAAAAAACACTGAAACCATAATAGCATCTAAAACAAGTTGAATGTTCAGTGAATCCAGACGCCATGAGCCTTAGTGTGGAGGGATGAGTAGCCTCTGCAGAGATCCAACTGCCATGGTTTCTGCAGCTTCGACCCTCTAGGGATAACATCGAAGAAACCTTGAGTTTAGTACAACTAACTTACTTGTTCGATTTAAAAAACTATAAACTTTACTTTACTTGCCACCCATTCAACCATAAGGAGGAAGGGAGGCATGCTATCCTTTCTTTACATACATGCCACTTGTTATACTTGACTTTACTTACTGTCTTCAACCTAGTCGATGGAATGATTCCCAACCCATTGGATGAAGCCGGGAAGGAATATTAGTAGGGGATGGAACTATGAGAATCCCTTACCTAACTTTGGTTTACAAATAACTCTTTACCCACCTTTAAGACCTAGACCACTTACTTTATTAATGCTTAGCAGGTACAGCTATTAACTTATTATAAGGACTGGGATCAAACTACCTTACCATTCACTTATGTGTTTCCAAACACCCTACCTACCTTCAGACCTAGACCTAGTAGCCTTATACCACTTGGATTTATTAATATTAGGAGGGAAGTACATCTATAGACTTACTTCGGGTAGTATTTACAGAATCACACTTGCTTTCAGATGATGTTGGGTACCACTTTCACTATTGCTCTGACCGGATACTCTTTTGAGGAATTATCAACTACTGCTCTAGGATTATACCTCAGATACTTAGGACCTGCTAACCACCCACCTGGATACACCCAACCTTACTTAGAACCTAGAGCTTCAGCCAATAACATAAGGGGTTTAACTAGGATATTTACTTTTAGTTAACCTACCTTATTATTCTAGGTACAATGTATTAACGTCTGGCTTGGACGAGCCTTGCCAATACCAATTCATCAATTGAGAGGTGCAAATGAATAATTTAGCATGTAGAGAGGGAGGCGAAGGGAAATTCACAGTGAGATAAGAAGGATAGCATAGTATTCAATATTGGTTCAATATGCATGTCGTTATAGATATTAGTTCGCTTCTAACTTCCCTAACTCAGCCTCTTACTCCTATTTTTCTGCACAGATTAAGAAGCAAAGTAGTGGGCATATCACGTATTTATATATAGGAGATCAAACATAGGCTTGTGTCATATCCATATCCAACAAGAAATAGGTCTCTCTCAATAGGACTGTTCATATTGGGTAAAAGCAAGTAAGCATAGCAGGCCCCTAGTGTGTTTACTAGTAATGAAGCATTGGAAGAGTGAACTGAGGAATGGGAGGAAGGGCGGCATGTATTTACACATGAGGAAGATCAAGAGGAAATGGTGGGCCTACGGGATGGGAGACTTCGAGATTCACCATTTCCCTAGCATTAGCAGAAGCTCCTTTCCCACCTTTCTCGCCTGCCTGTTGAATAAGTGAGTTGTTAGCCTAGCCAGTATCGAGAAGGCCCAGGAAGTCCTCTCAGAAGTTGGTCTTGGGGAAATGAGAGATATGTTTTCTATACTTTACTGCGCCTGGGGAACAATTAAGGTGAAAGAGAGTAAGGTCAGTGTTATTAGCCATTGTTTGTTCCATGCTAGATCAGGACCACTCCACGACCCTGTAAGTCGGGAGCCTTGAATCGCTTCTCTCCCTCCTCATATGGTCACATTAAATCTCTTTTCTTTTGTATTTTCCGTAAAAAACGGGCAGGTAAAAAAGTTTGAAGGTCTCACCTGAAGCACTGCCGAGAGAGTAATAATAAGGGAAAATCAATAGGATTTCCATATTATGTCTTTAGGTTAACTGTTCCTAAGACATTAATGCAAAGTGGAGTTGTAGAAATCATACTAATAATAAATATAATGCTTTAAACAATACTCAAAGCAACAACACATAATCTGCATTTCAGATCCATAAATAGAAAGCAATACAGAGATATAAACCTCTTGTAATAAGAGAAAAACCAAGTTTGAAAGGGGGAACCCAATACTCCATTTCATTCATATATTCAAAAGGATAGTATTTTTATACAACATCAGAACAGGTGGATCTCCATACAATATGCTCTCATGAGCTAGATCATCAACAAAAACTTGGATATTTTCTCTAGCTAAGTCCAACTTGACCCAATTCTACTAAATTCCAACCTATATCTTTAAGCTCGTAAGGGATTTTATACAATTACAAAATGGCCAAGGTTTACCATTTTAATACAGTGACAAAAATAGTTAGGATTGCCACTATCCACGTTGGCTCTTTATTAATATTTAACCACTTGGGTCCAACTTATTTCCTTTTCCTTGTGCACTAGGCTCCTCTTTCTTCCCCTAAAAGAGCACGTTCTAAGGCCTCTCCTTATTGATTGTGTTGTGCAAGCTTACCATCAATCCTTTTCTCCGACATTCTCTTTTTGTTCTCAAATTAACTCAAAAGCTCATAACCTTGACCTTAACTTTGACAGATATGATGTGAGAGTCAAACCTTACCTTTAAATGAGAACGAGTAAAGATTCATTTTGATTCGTCTGGGCCATTCCCAAAAGAAAACACATAATTACATATATAAAGAATAACCCGAATAACTTAGTGATTAGACAATTCTCCGTTCCTTCCTATTTGTATGTTCCATTCTCATTGTTGATTGCCTTTAGGCGTTGTCCTCTCTTCTCAGGCCTCCCTATCTTATCTGATATCCTCCTATTAGTGTATGTATGTTTGTTGTCTATCTTACTATCTGGTTGCCTTGTTTTTCGCCCGACAGGCTTGGAGGGGTCTAGGTGCGTGTGCTTCGTCCAATGGGTATGCGTGCTTTGTTCGATGGATATAGGTGCTAAGAGGTATGAGGAGTGCGGTGGGTGGTCTGATCCAATGAGTGTTTCAGTGGGTGTTGTTCCGATAGAAGTTTCATTGACGCTCAAACTTCTATCGGTAAGACTCCAGGTATGTCTTATACTTTTTCTCCATTCATAATTCATCAGCTATTGAGTGCCCCATTCACTGGCTTCCTACGATAGGGAGGCGGGTCTATCTTCAGGAAGGTAAAGGGAGAGCTAGCTGTCTAGATGTTGGTTGGTGTAGTGGGTTGGCTCGTTGGTGGCTGGTTGGGATGATTGTTTGAATGGCTGGTTTTCTGGATGTTGGGCTTGCTTAAGGGAATAAATATGAGACATAGAATAAATACAAGGGCCTAACTTCCTTGAAATACCTTTCCCCGCCTACTTCTTACCTTACAGACAGGGTACACACTCTTCATAACAGGAAATACCACCCTACCTACTTCCTCTGACCTTCTTACCTGATCAGCCCGATCATATATTTGTTTAATTACTTTTCTTTGATTATTTTTAATTATTTGTGTATTGATATATTGATATATTATTTTATTTGTTACATCAAATACAAAAGAGTACTTACCTTCAAACAAAGAACATACAAACGACTATCTATTTAAGAGCGATTTTCCACCCAATCGTAGGCACTATGTCTAGCATATACTTCTTTCTACTAAAAGGCCACCCCCGAGATAGTCTATGAGGCCACTAGGGTGAAGGAAACACCTACAATCTTCTCACACTCAACCCACAACCAATTCTGCTCACTATGCTTACCCATAAGCTCAACTAGAGCTCTGCAGGGATTTCACTAAGCCATCACAACCATGGCACTCCTTCCAAATTCCCCACACAACACAATGAAGACATTTCCCTTCACTGATCCACGGTTCCCTCATGAAATACAACCCTTACAGTGCTTACCAATGTGTGCAGTAAGAGTCCAACCTATTGTATACTATTGGAGAACCTCCTGCAACTAATTCATGGATTCTTAACTATCCAAAGGTAGCAGAACTCAAAGGGTAAGGGTTCCTAGTTTTCCCAACCTCTCTGCTCACCTACAACCATCTATTTTTCCTTCTCAAAATTCAACTTTATCTCTAAATTCAAATTTATTGGTTCAACACAGTCTAGTAATGCACATGAACAACAATATGAAACACTACGTAATCTAAAGAAAGCATGCATGAGAGAATGATTGATTGAGTGCTGGAGGGAAATGAGATAAGGGTGAAAATACAATTGACATAGATTCTAACCATAGACAAAAAAACATGGTTGATAGCTAACATAACTATCACAACCCCCATGCTTCAACAACTACATGAATTGACTTTTACCACCAACCTCACACATGGATTCAATGATTGGGTTAATAGTCAAAGGGAAATAATTTGCTCATTTAAAGCACATGGAATATTTTGGATGAGTTCTAAGGTTGGAACTTGGCAACACATGATTTAATTTTCCCATAGAACCACTTTCCTCTTCCCCTCTGGTGGAATCATAGCCCCTGTAGTGCTCTTTACACAACCATCTTTGAACATTTTAGTAATTTCCAGCATAATATTTACATACATTTTTAATTGGCATGATAAGCCAATCATATGGTCCAAATAAAAATATATACATCATACATGCCCATCCATTCACTAATTGGACCTTGTCCTTGAGCTCCACACTAAGAATCCATAATAGCATAATTACATCATTTACATAATTTTTATTAAATACATTCCAAGTCAAAACTTGGGGTATAACATCTACAACAAGAATCGATTCCTGCAAAGCATCTTGGATTTTTTGGCAAAGAGAAAATTAGATAGGAGAACTATACAAAATCCCTTATAGATAGCAAAATCGGTTTAAGGATGGGAAGGATTCCATCAAGTGGACCAAAAATAGTACAAGTTCCTCATGTCAACCAAGACTTGGTTACTTTGTTATCATGGAAGAAGAACATGACCGTCCAACTGTGGAATGGTGGCACCATATTATCTAGAAATTAAAATGTCCCCTGAAGTCCATTCTCTTTATGTGGCTTTCTCTCTCAGGTAGAATTCATGTATGGGAACCCCTCTCAAAATTTCTTGGTATTGGGCCTAGTAGATGTGCATTATGCAAAGCTGATGAAGAGAACATTTGCCACATCTTTGTTAAATGCACATATATATAATATATTTGGAATTATTCCCACTTTGTCATAGGAATTCCCTTTAACTGGGAAGGTAATGGGAATGTAGAGGCTTTACATCTCTGGTTGAACAATACATCCTTTCAAGATTACAAAGCTCTACGTATTCTTATGGTAAGGGGGCATGATTGGCATTGAAAGAGATGATATTTGAGAACGTATTCATTCCTCCATAAATATATGCTGGAAAGAGTATTACTATTTTACAACACTTTCCTCAATCCATCATTTAGAGGGATAGTCGTAGAATCATAGCAAAACAAAGTGATAAAGGGAAGGCATGGTGCTATTTTGACAATGTTGCAAAAGGAATACCACCTAGGGGGCATTGGTGGACTCTTATGTTTAACAAACCTCCACTATTACAAATTTTCAATGAATATAGGCCTTTCTAGCGATAATAAGGAATAACTTCTCTCTATCTCCATGTCCCTTAAACTTGCTATTCATATGGGTGTTAAATTAATTCAAGTTATTGGAGATTCCCTCCTTCTACTAGATTGGATTTCCAAAAAGAGATCTCCTGGGAACATCTACCTTAAGACACGATATGAAAATGTGCATTGTGTGATTGATGTCTTCACAAATATATCTTTCCGCCACATTTATAGGGAAAGGAACACACAAGCGAATCAACTTTTTAATATGATTATTGGTAACCTTTTTCTTTTCCAACTTTTAAGTTCATATACTCCAAACGCCTTTATGGTATCACAAACAAGTTGATTGGCTAAGGGATATGGATGTCGGTGACATTCCATGTGGTCAATCATCTCTTGTCTCCTATGCTAAACATTATCCACAACAATAATTTGTTAGGAACTTTGAAATAAGAGTTTAACATCATGAAATATTTTATTATTTTAATTGGTTAATGCTTAATTTTATATATTCTTCTTAAAACGATTAGATATTTAAATAAATTTCTAAAAACGTAAGCGAAAGTTTGAAATAATTTTAATTGACTTAAATTGATTTTGTATTTTTGTCGTAAGCGAAAGTTTGAAATAATTTTAATCGACTTAAATTGATTTTGTATTTTTGTCGTCTTATAATTATTGTTGGAGAGATATTCATCAATTAAAGGGATTTAATAATTTAAAAGTAAATAGGGTGGATTTAACATGAAAAGTGGGGTATACTTGGGACCAACGTTGATGTTAAATTCTAGTGTCGCTTTAACAAACGGAATTGGAATTTAATGTAATTGGAATTCATTTTATAAATAGCATATTTGTATCATTTGTAGATGAAAAAAATGAAGAGCAAGAGAGTTATATATATATATATATATAAACAAATAAACAAAAGGAGAAAATTAATTTTAAACGTATTATATTTTTAATTTAAAGAGTTTGTTTTGAGTTTTTTTTCTAGGAGAAAAATAGCAATTTCTTGTTATTCATGTGAATCAAAGGAAACTTTTGTGCTGCAACAGGAGTACAGATATAATAAGAAAGTCAGGCCACAGCCAGGAGCAGGTGCTCAGTCACATCTCAAGTATACAATAGAAGGCCCAAAGGAAGCAACAGCCAAAAAGGAAACCTTATGCTTCATCAAGAGTACAATAATAAAATTCAGATCTCAGCCATGCACATAAGCTCATTCACATCTCCAGATGATACACATAGAAGACATCAAAGGAATCTTATTCAAAGGAAGTGGTAATATAGAAATCTTCCAGTCCCCATCTCGAATCAACTCAGCAAATTGAATTCAAGTCTATGGAGTCCAGCTGATCTTAGAAGACACTACTGGGATAAAACACACAGGTGTGGGGAACCAACCCCCCAAATCATCCAAGGATGATAGCTCAAAATCAATCCCCCAGAAGTGAAGGGAAGAATGTCAAATTCAAAAGAGCTGAACAGAGCCATGCCAATGGCATAATTCTTCAAAAAATTCCAAGAAATATAAGATCCCAGATGGTAAAAGAAGTGCCTCCTTAGATAGGTTGTCCACTTGGACATTGAATTCTATGTAGACATGAGATGATTTGAGATGGATAAAGCAAGATTGAAGGGCCAAGATCTCATGACACCAACCTATCAACTCCAGTGCCTCAAGGGCATCCTTCCCATTAAACCAATTAATGATTGCCGAAGAGTCCCCTCTGATATGTAGATAAGGAAGTCCAATAAGTTTAGTGAAGACCAAAAGTACAAAAAAGAGCAAGAAGTTCAGACCGTGTATTTGTACTCTGACCACAGCCTAATTTCAAATGAAAATGATGTTCATTGCTCAGCATAATGTGTACACCAATGCTTCAAGTTCTATTTGCTGAGGCTCCATAAAAAAACCAACTGGAAATTCATATACCGGTGCCATTCGAGTTAGATTCTTGTGAGGTCTTGCAGCGACCCTCACTTTATGTCTTTGAAGCTGCTCCAAAATGAGGGGAATAGTGTGCTTCGATGAAGGCCTGGAATTTTCAAAAATAACTCTGTTACGCAAGAGCCAGAGATGCCAAGTCATAATGAGGGGGAGATACTTCAGTGCTTTTTCATTCCCAGTCCACTGAACCAGATTATCCTTAAAAAACGACTCATTCCAAGTGATGACACGTTGGAGTGCTATACTGAGTCCACCAATGACTTCTTTAGTAAACCTACATCCAACAAATAAGTGATTGACAAATTTTGCTTCCCCTGAGCATAAGTTGCAACCGTTCGGACCGATCCATCCCTTCTTTTGTAGGTTATCCCAGGAATTTATCCGATTGGCTAAGCACAACCATACAAAACAGATCACTTTCAGAGGCAAGTTAAATTTCTAGATAACTACCATGATCTTTTCTGGAATTTCAGGACAATGATTAGTGGCAATAGATTCATATGCTAATCGAGCACTGACCTGCCCTGAATGCTTGTTATACATCCATGCCAGACAGTCAGGCCTATTACTCAGTCGAATGCATTCATGGGAAAGCCCTTCTATGTAATTAGTCCATAATACTTTCCACGTGCCCCCCAGGTCAAGGTCCTCAGCAGTAAGCCAATACTAATAGACATTGAGATCAATTTCCCATTAGTGTGTATCAGCAAGAGAATAAATACCAAAGTCCTCCAGATAGGCCCTAAGATCCCTTGATAATACAAAGTCCGAGTTTAAACCAGCTATGGGATCAACCCCAATCTTTATATCTTTACAAATTACCATTACCCACCCTCCATCCCAAACATCTTGTGATCCAAGACAAAGATCTTATAAAGTCGTTCCAAATGTATGAGGTACCCTGTATAGTAAAGGCTTGGGAACGGATTCACTTCACTACAGACCTGTTTTTAAGATATTTATATTTGATGATGAGGGACCAGATACCTTTACCCAATAGTACCATCCAAAAACATTTGAGCCTGAGGGCCAGACCAAACCACTCCATATTCATGATATTCCGCCCACCCAAATCATAAGGTCTGGAGATCACATGCCAATCCACCAAGTGACACCTTGTTTTTCCATAAGACTTTCCCCAAAGAAAATTGAAGACAGCATGCCTTAGGTAGTCCAAAATAGTTTTAGTCATCCTTTCCAAAGTGATCCAATATACAACCAACCCCATCAAGACTGCTTTCACCAGAATCAATCTGCCTCCAAGGGATAAAAGTCTGTAAGTCCAATGACTAATTCTCTTTTCAAATTTATTTAAGAGCCAGCGCCAATCACTAACAAGATATCCTGAAGGTTTCATATAATAGCCCAAATACTTAAATCCCATTGACATAGGTTCCATTTTGAATGGAATAAGGGCTGCAACATTATCTCTGGTAAGTACATCGATTTCATTGAACAGAAAGATGATTTTCCTCGCTAATTTTCATTCCAGTAGCAGAGCAGAAGAGATCTAAACGTGCTTTAAAATGTTTCTATAACATTTTAAAGCACATCATCAACAAATAAAATATGTGTAATGTTTAGGGTAGAAGAAACTTTAATACCAACAATATACCCTCTACGGTGAGCATGAGTGATCATTAGGCTCAGGCTTTCAATAATCAGAATAAAAAAGAGAGGGGAGAGAGGGCATCCCTGTCTGATGCCTCTCGAACCGTGGAAGAAATTTGAGGTGGCGCCATTACAAGTACAACAAAATTGCAAGATTCCACACAACCCAAAATCCAGTTTACACCAATGACAAGAACATCGATCTGGAGAAGTACCAGCCTAAGGAAAGTCCAGTTAACCCTATCGAAATCCTTGACAAGGTCAAGCTTAAGGATAAAAACATGCCTCTTTTCCACTTTAATAGTATGCTTTAATTTCAGGGTAACGCCAATAGGCTCAACAATCTGCCTGTTGTGTAGGAAGACGAACTGATTCCAAAAGATAGCTCTGTCAAGAATAGGCTTAAGTCTGATGGCTGCAATTTTTAAAATCACCTTATAAACCAGATTGCAGAGGGAAATAGTCCTAAAATTTGCAAAGGAAGTGGGCTTATCACATTTGGAAAAGTGTAATAAAAGTTGCATTTAGTGAACCAGAAACCCTACCTTCAGTACAAGACTGCTTAACATCCTAGAGGATGTCTTGACCAACAAGATAAAAAAAATGCAGGTAGAATTCTACAAGCCAGCCATCTGGACCAAGACTTTTGTCCATTTTGAATTCCCTAAGCACACCTTCAATCTCTGAAAGAGAGAAGTCTGTCATGAAAGATTATTTTTGCTCGTCAAGGACCATAGAGGGAAACAACCTAACCACCTTAAGTTGGTCTTCAATATTGGTCAACCCATCATCATAGTAGAGTTCAGAGAAGTGTGAAACACTAAGGTGTTTGAGTTGTGCATCATCCTCAATCCTCTCACCAAAATGGTTATGTAGACCCCAAATGGATTTGGAATTCCTTCTAGATGAGGCATAAGAGTCAAAGAATTTTGTATTAGCATCCCCTTCATTAATCCAATCTACTCTTCTTTTAAGTTTCCAAGTTAGGATTTGATGGGTCAACAAAGAATCATTTCTAGCTTTTAGAAGGGACAACTGTGAGGTCTCAAAAGCAGACAAGATACCAGAGGACTGGGAGGTAAGTAACGATTGAATGGCAAGATCTACTTTCCAAGTTTCATAAGCTCTAATCTGTTTCATAGTTTTTTCCTAAGCCTTGACTGTCTCCTTCAGCCTTTTGAGTTTAAATGTAAGTTCAGACATAGGGTCCAGAGGGGAAAGGAGATGGGTGTTCCAAGATGTATGGACAATCTCAGAGAATTCTTTTTCCAAAATCCAAGCCCTGTTGAACTTGAATGGGTAGAGGTGACACCGAGAAGTATTGATCCATTCAAGGCAGATATGATAATGATCAAAGATTTTAGAGGGGTGTATCCATGACTTATAGTTATCCAAAATAGGTACAATATGCAAAGAATCCATGAATACATCAATGCGTTTACTGACACCTTCTATGCCTGGCCTTCCATTTCTCCAAGTAGGACCAGCATGTAGTGGAGCCAAGTCCACTAGATTAGAGTTATCCATAAGACTAGTAAAATAATGTACCGGAGGATCCATACGAGCTTTGCTTGCCCAGATCTCTGAATCTGTGAGAGTGAAATTCAGGTCCCCAGCTAGGATCAAGTTGGGGTAGTCTAATAACCCTCCAGCAACAACATTGTCCTAGAAAAAACCCTCGTAGATTAGGGTCCATAGCAGTTCAAAATGGAGAAGACAGGATCAATGCCTTTGAACCTAGCCTTAATCAAGATACCAACAAAGGAATGATAGTCCTTGCAACGAGTTATGTGAGGTTTCCATCTAGTAAGAAGACCCCCAGAGAGACCCTGAGAATCCAGAGCACAGAATTCCCATCTTGGCTTCATCTTGGAAAAATTAAGGAGAGAAGAAAAATAGCTCAACATTCCCAAAGGAAAACACGTAATTACATATATAAAGAATGACCCGAATAACTTAGTGATTGGACAATTCTCCGCTCCTTCCTATTTGTGTGTTCCATTCTCATTGTTGATTGCCTTTAGGCGATGTCCTCTCTTCTCATGCCTCCCTATCTTATCTGATATCCTCCTATTAGTGTATGTCTATTTGTTGTCTATCTTACTATTTGGTTGCCTTGTTTTTCATCCAATAGGCTTGGAGGGGTCTAGGTGTGTGTGCTTCGTCCAATGGGTATGTGTGCTTTGTTCGATGGATATAGGTGTCGAGAGGTACGAGGGGTGTGGTGGGTGGTCTGATCCAATGAGTGTTTCAGTGGGTGTTGTTCCGATAGAAGTTTCATTGACACTCAAACTTCTATCGGTAAGACTCTAGGTATGTCTTATACTTTTTCTCCATTCATAATTCATCAGTTATTGAGTGCCCCATTCACTGGCTTCCTACGATAGGGAGGCGACTCTATCTTCAAGAAGGTAAAGGGAGAGCTGGTTGTCTAGATGTTGGCTGGTGTAGTGGGTTGGCTTGTTGGTGGCTGATTGGGATGATTGTTTGAATGGCTGGTTTTCTGGATGTTGGGCTTGCTTAAGGGAATAAATATAAGACAGAGAATAAATACAAAGGCCTACCTTCCTTGAAAGACCTTCCCCCACCTACTTCTTACCCTACAGACAGGGTACACACTCTTCATAGTAGGAAATACCACCCTACCTACTTCCTTTGACCTTCTTACCCGATCAGCCTCTTACCAGGAGACAAAACCCTACCCCCTTACCACTACCCTTACTGCTTCCCATTCCTACTCCTATGTATTTCAAACTCCTTCCCCTAGATCTATCGAGTAGGCATTCCCATTATTTTTCATTAGCCCTACCTAGGAATTAACCTCTCCCATTCAGATCCAACTAACTAGGGGCCTAGTCCCTAATCATTAAACATATCGATGAAAACAAATTATTCCCACATTCTATCTGAAAGAAAGAACACATCTCTCACAATATATATAATACCCAGATCCACCGGGCCGCCCAAAAATAAAATGACTCGGATGTATCAGAAGATTCATTACATCTTGGTTGGCCCAAATCCCTTATATAGGTAGTAAGGTGTCCCAAGGGGTGTGGCCCCCAATAAGATAAGGGGGATTAACTTTACACCCTACCTCATTAGGCTTGCCTTGCTATCAATCACACATCCATCACTCAAAGGGTAACTCACAATCCTTCCATTTTCTCTTCCTAGTCTTAGAAATCAATTATTTTCAATTTTGTATGCCTGGCTTCTATTGAGGACTTGTTCTCGTCTAGAGGAATGAGCGTTAGCGAGTGTATGGAGTTTATTTAGCAATGAGGGCAGAAGGAAAGAAGGTAGGCCTCCAAGAACCCGCACTTTCTTTAGAACGCAGGTCAAGAGTCCTCAACTACTTGATTCCTTGCTGGGGATGATATTATTGGTTCACTCCACTATTTATATTTGATCAGAGAAGAAAGCATTGGTGGAGCCCAATGTCTTAAAAGAACTTTGTTTGCAAGGCCTCTATTGTGCCCTCCCATGAGCGTAGTGTGATTTTATTTGTAGCCTATACTATAAGGGTATTTTCCAAAGTGATATCCAATGCTACAATCATCTACTTTGGCATGATCTATTTTTACACTTGCTCTACAAATTTGGTCGTATTAGTAATGCCATCCAACCTAGTGGGTCCTTCAACTCTGCATTGATCCACCATAATTCTCATAGTCTTGTGCACCACCATGTGGACTGTTCATACTTGGCATTCTCCCACCTATTCATCATAGCTTCTGAGTCTTTTTTTCACATGGAAACATGTACAAAAAACCCAACAATACTTTCCCACATTAGTGGATGGTAGAGGTGGTAAACCATCGACCATCCTAACGGAAGGCCTAACCCCAAAGGACTCAAGGCTCGAACCCATGACCTCTCCCCGAACCGAGAGAGTGTGCGCACGTCTTACCAATTGAGCTAACCCTTGGGGATTAGCTTCTAAGTCTACTGCATAGGAACACATTAAAATAAACTAAATATTTTAAAGTTATCATCAACCGTTAATATAAGTAGTGTAGAGTTTAGAACATTCTAGTGATTTTGATATAAAATACTTTTGAAATGATTTTACTGAAGAATACTTCAACAAAAAAAATTTGATAACTTTGATTTTAGTGAAAAACATAAAGGCTTTAATTCCTAAAAGCTTGATGAACTTTGCTGCTATTTCACAAGAATAGTGGATCTACTACTCTATAGCAAGAATAGCAGATATAGCAAGAATAACGGATCTACTACTAAGAGTCAACTATTGAATGCACGTAGGTTGGTGGACAAATAGCTAGATGAAACATCCATTGGAATCGATGGACCAACCATCGATCGTATGGCTTAGAATGTAAAAATCATAAAAATTCGAAGAGTTGAATCCCTAAGGAAGAAATTAATATGGAAAAGTCACATATTAGAAGTATAAATCTAATTAACTAGAGATTTTAGTGATTCACCCATATAAGTGCAACAATGTAATACTAATCATTGAAACAATGGATAGCCAAGAGAGGCACATAAATAATCATCGAAATTTTGATATTAATCTTCTTTAGAGGGTGATGGCATATTTTTTTTTCCACATGTGAAAGTGTTGGGTCTTGAACTAATTTTTTGTGTCAAGGCCTTGCCGAAATCGAACATAAGACTGCTAGGTTACATAGATCCGGACTGAACGGTATACCATCCCCATCAAGACCGGTATATCCTCATATCTATTATATGTAGGCAACTAATACATAATATGTATTAAGAATAGCAACTAATAAAACTTTTAATAAGTTGCAACCATTTAATACACGAAAAATTATTATAAAAACTATGATTTTACTCATAAGTATATATGTGTTGTTACATGGTGGTTAGTTCTTGTGAAATCAAGAAAATAAATTTCATTTTGAAATATAGAAATTGAGAAAGTAAATGATAAATTATAACAATAGAAAACAAGTAATTATGTCAAAAATGGTTAGTTGAAAAATAAATTTGATGTTGAATATAGAAATTGATAAAGTAAAGGAGATATCATAAAAAAAATAAAATTTTATTATTAAATTTGTCATATCAACAAGTGATTGTCCTCGCAAAAACATTAAACAAAAACTTATAGAATTGGTTACATCAAAATCAAAACATCATATAGGAATTGACAACAATTTTTATTTAAAAAAAAAATCAACAATGATATGTGAAAGTTGCAGCATAACACTTTTATAAAATTCCATATTAAATATTTTTAATTTTATTTCTTAAGTTTAAACAATAAGTTCATGTGATTTATGTTCCATTTATAACTTGTTTGACCATTCATGAAATTAAATAAATAAATAAATAAACTTATTTATTAACAAGTAACCAATAATAATAAAAAACTTCATCCAAGTTCACTAAACTAAGAACACTTCATCCTAATCGTTTGTGTACCAGTTCATGCTAGAATTTACACAGAAGCTTCACAGTGTGGGTCATCTTTCCTCCACTTTTGATTGCTTGATGGTGCAGAATATTAAATCTTTGCATTGAGAAAATAAAGAGAAATACGCGCCACCGTCGAGACCCATGTTACCTGACATGCTCACTAATGTATAGATTGAGAATTCAAGCACCACGTTTAGAAATTGGAGTGTAGTCACCCATAGGTTAGACGACCGAATTGTAACCACATCACCATCAATGTCTCCTTCCACGTACGTTCCATCAGTGTATGTGCACATGAAATGACAATTACGCTTGACATTGCAACTTACAGGAAGGGGGAAGTCCTTGGTTTTTTTAGTGCATAGAAGGTGTGTCATTTCCTGTGCAATTTTGGCATCCATGCACTCCATTCTTCTTGAGGATATGGTATGCACTATCTATATTTCTACCATAACTTTCTATTTGTAGGAAAGCTTCTAGCGAGGGTTGGTGTTGGGTTTTCCCTGATCTATTCTACATTGTTAAGATCTCCAATGCATATAGCCGAGGGGAACTCACATCACTTCCTGAAATCTTGATCAATGTAGGAATCCTTTTGGGGTATATCTCCAATTATACAAGTGAAAACTCATATTTCATATAGCAATAGGAGAAAGGATTATGCAATTAAATTTTTCTGAAAGTTCTCTTTTTGGATAGTTATCTAAATTATGTCAGTGTAGGGGTAGAAGGTACGAGAAAGGGAGTGGGGGTCATTTTTTACCCTAGAGGAAACAATATTCATTCCTTTGCTTGGTTATTGGGCAAGATGATGAACAATCAGCCAAAATGGGATGCATTAATGCAAGGTATATAAACTATGGCAGATTTAAAAATTAGGTCCTTTCAATTTTTTGGCGACTCCTGGATAACTATACAAAATATGCAAAACATTCATATGAGAAAATAAGAAGTGGTTGAGAGAGTTCAAAAGATAATTCTCGCGCACATCCATGGATTCTTAATCCAATTTTTTCATATCAATTGCTAGAACAACAAGGAAGTGGATAGGGAAGCGGACAAAGGCTCTCATCTAATTTATGTGAAATCTTGATAAATAATCTCAGTGGATTAACCAAATGGTCCTCTTGCTTCCATATATAAGTATTCCCCTTGTTACAAGCCTTAGGGGGAACCTTAGGTTCGACATTTGAATACGCCTAAGGATGGACCTTGTTCACCTTATTATCAATGAAAGACATCGAAATAGTATAGTCCAAGCACAAATGGTTGACAGAAGGACAGGTGGAAGTTCGGCTTAGTCAACAGTCATGAGCATTAATAAACCTTGTATGGGATTATTCAATCCCACCACCCCCGTGTGTATTGGTTTAGGAGATTCCCATGTGATCTCCAATATGGATGTCAGTTGTCCAAACCCTTCACACACTCCCTAACTTATCAACCTTCGAAGAATCGAGTCAAAGGGTCTTAGCTCTTGGCCTTTTCATGCGATTTGGTATGTGATGACCTCCTCCAGATGTGAAAAGAGAAATAAGGAAGAACTAGCTGATAGGAATAGGAAGGTTGAGGCAGAGTCAGCCATGATGGAGGAATTTATGAGGAAAATTTCAAAGTTGAAGAATTATATGGTGTACTTTAGGAAGATGTTGTGATGTGTTTTTGAGGTTACTTCAGTATCCTGCAATGACAACAAGAAACGTTCGGTGGATATCTCCAACATCACTTCACATCTACATGAAATTGAGGATGAATTTCGTGTTCAAGCTAGCAAGGTTAAGGAAATATTGTGTAGGGTACAAAACTTGGAATTGCTTCAAGCTATGAGGCATGAAGAGATAGTGAAAGCAATTGACAAAGTGAAATATCAACAGCAACAACAATCTATAGAAAATAATAAAAGGAATACACATCATTTTGAGCAGCTGTAGGAGACCATGAATGAAATTCAGAGGGACATGGCTAGATGGAGCAGGGGCAATAGTGAACCAATGCAACAAGATGGGGAACCCCCCATGGAAGAAGCCTCCACCGTGCAACTGATTGTCGTGGAAGACCAGAAATGGGAATGATTTTTCATCAATTTCTCTCTTCTAATTTGAGGATGCATTTCTATCTAAATATTTGCGGTCAATATGTTAAAATATACACAGTAAAATGCAATAGTATCAGTTTTGAACAATAATATTTTTTTGGACCTTTGAAAGAGTTGTTGAAGGCCTACAACATCTTGAATATGGTATGCCCAACTCTCCTTTAGGTAGGGTTGTGGATGACATTTATGTGATTTGTACTTCTTGTTTATATATAAATACACTTTTCTCATTTTTGTTAAAAAAAAAAATCTAGTATCGGTGCAATGGTGGGAATAATTATTAGTGGGAAAATTGTTGACTTCATAGGACAAAAAGGGGTTAGTTCCTCTTGGATCCATAATAAACTTCCAATATGTGGTTTTTAAAATTTTATATTAGCATCCTTCAATATGTCTAGAAGAACAATGTATTATTGAAATTTGACATGAACTAGGTACATTTCATTGTTGCTTACCAAAGATATTAAGGAAAACACCATTTTACTCGATGATAAATTCAAAGGCTTAATAGTTTAAGTTTTGCAAGCAGTTAAGATGGATACTCTCAACCTGATGTGGTTACACGACTCTTGGCCATTTCCTAGTGTGTATCACAGCCTTTTGGCATATTATAGTATAGTTATGGATTGACATCTTTTGTACCCTAAACCCTAAACTCTAGCATGATCATTTATCCACCTCCAATCTCCAATAATTGTTTATTTCCATCTCTAATCTTTACTTGATTTGACTTTATATTAATGAATAAGTCATGATGTTTAATCGTTCTACTATTTCTATAATATGATCTTGTAATCACAAAGTACACAAATTTTGTTATCGTACATATAGGGTTTGGACTTTTAATAATCAAATAATATTGTTGAGGAGCACAAATACAATTCATGGGACCAAGGAGACTTAGGTTCATCACCCACTACATGTTCACATGATTTTTAGTTTTTTTGCAAATTTTTGCTGGGGATATTTTCAGGGAACATTACCATCATTGAATTTAAGGACATGTGAGCTACGGAGTCTTCATGGATAGGCCATGCCTTTCCATTGATCAAAATTCATTTCAAGGGTAATATTTCCCAAATAATTGATCCTTATTTCATTCTAGATGAGGATCTGCTAGAGGAAGCATGAGTTGCGGTTGTAATAGACAAGGCTTGTCTAAATCCTCGAGATTCCAAGAGACCAACCATGCATCATGTCCTGAAATATTTTGAAAACCATGTTGCAAGGTTGTCTACAGTGATATACTAATGTCAATGATGCATTGAGAACATGATCACATCGCTCATGGATTGAGGCTTTTGGTAGTTGGAAAATTTTCTCGGTCCTTGATGATGTTTGGAAGATTGAAATTTAACTCTTCATCATCTACAATTTTGGTTTTGTTTTGTATATCCATTTTTAATGGGTGGTCATATTTAATCATCTTGCATTCAAAATGAGTTTTAATTGATTCATAATGTAGAACATCTATATTTTGGGGAATATATATCATTCCATATTGCATAACATCTATATTTTGAGGATAGATAATTCCATAATGTGGTTTTGGATTAAAAGGATTTATATTTTATTCATCTCACATTCAATTTATGTTTAATGGTTCAATGTAATTGAAGTTGTCCTAATATTTGTTCAGCATTGAATCCTATCACAACTTGTGCCATTCATTTAGATTTGAAGCATATGGAAGAAGAAAAACAAGCTAAAGGTGACTTATCAATACGTAATGAATGTTTAGACGTAGAGGATGTTCACAAGGATAAAGAGGGTGTTATAGCCTAAAATGACACATCTCTTCTTGTGACCACTTTCACATGTTTTTGTCGCATGTCGACACTTCCATGATGACACTTCATGCAAAGACATTGTTAGTCACTAAAATACACCTTGATTGGAGGAGCCATATCTAGAGTTTCCTAACTCCGTTTGACCTCTTCTCTAGACCATCGAAAAGGTATCTAAGTAAGGAATAACTTTCCAGAAGACACAAAACCATGAAAATACATGAAAGTACCCTTAAAAAGATAATTTTGACACATTAGTGAGTTTTCTTAAGAAAACCTGCGACTTTACCTTGACACTCACGACTATGCTTCATAAAACCAGTGAATTTCCCCAGTGGAGTAGCCAATTATATTATAGAAGAAAGTGTTCCTATGGCTGGGGGTTAAGAGGCCACCAACATACTAGGGTTTAATACTAATGTACAGTGTTTTGTAAGTAAACATAAGTAAGTAAACATAAGCAACGTTTAATCTACAGAGGTGGATGGGTCCCCCCAGCATGAACTGCAGAGGCTGAGTGACTGAGTCCAATGTGAATTAAATAGGTTGGAAGGGTTCCACCAGCATGACATGTAGAGGCTGAGTGGCTGAGTCCAACATGACTTGCAGAGTTTGGAAGGGTTCCCCCAGCACGACTTCCAGAGGTTGGGTGGTTGGGTTCAACTTGACCTATAAAGGTTGAACGGGTGCTCCCTTACTTTCATGACTTCTTCCTATTCTTCCTTCTTCTATTCCTTTTATACTGCAGGTTAATAGTATTAGAATTTCACTGCATGAGGTATAAGGAGGAGGATAGGTAACTACAATTGAAGGGGAAACATCGTTTTGTTGCCCTTGAAATACAGTGCTTACTTGAGAAGCATCAAGAGCATTCAAAACAGTCAAAGAGGAAAAGTACCAAACCGAAAAACCTAGGGTGAATCTAGGTAGATTTAAAGCGGCCATCAAATGAACACCAACATTCCCAATGAAAGGAAAAGAAAAAGAAGCCCCAGGCATGGGGTCTCCTGGTTGGTGTCTGTAGGGGTGTTAGCCATAGTTTTTTACTTTAACAAGTAATAAAAGTCTAAGGTCAAATGCTAACCATCAACACAAAGAGCACACCACTAGAATAAAAATCTAAGTATCTAGACCAGGAAAACATATGTACCTACCAAATGAAAGTCTGGGATGATGAGGGCCCAGAACAACTGGTGAAGGGCGAAGAATAGTTACTTGGGGTCCACAATACACTGCCTTGGGTCCAAGCGCTTGAATCATCAAACCGCTTTCCCAAATTGTATGTAAGGGATTTCCTCCTGAGCCTTCCCTAGGTATAATGGACATATCCTTCCACCATAACCTCTATAGATTCCTAGAAGTATAGATACTAAGGCTACCAAAATCACAAAGAAAGGTTGACAGAACAATCGTCAGTCCAGTCGATGCACATGGGCAGGGTAACTAAGCCCGAAACTCAAACAGTACCAGGCACCCCTGGGAGTCAAAAGGAGGTACTAAGTAAGTCCCCAAACGTGCATAAACTATGGTGCATGCTCTACTGAGTATAGGAGGGATATCTCCATAGCTCATTTTCACACGAACTTGTGCTTGAGTCCTGTGTCAGAGGAGCTTTTCGGTCTTTCTCTATGAAGTTGGATTTCTTGAAGAAATACCACTATGTTTGAGTTTAAATTTTTGAGTAGTTAAAGATGTCCCTAACCCAAAACACTAGCCTAAACTAGTGTGTGCCATCCCTAGAAAGAAACTATTACTAATATATCTTAGATATTAAACGTTCTTTTTAAAGGGTTATTAATTACTCAAAGGGTGGCAGAGGTGAAACCAATGGTGTTTTACTCAATTGTAGAAACAAGAATACTAAACAAAAGAGAAATTGAAATACAAAAGAAAACTCCTACTTCTCTTTTCTTTCCAAACTGAAAAATTTAAATCCACGAGAGAAAAACTTCTTTTTATATTTCCAAGAAACAAAGACATGCGATGCATTTAAGAATAAATCCTAATCTACATGAATATAAAACAACAACTTGTTATTTTTACTCTTTCTTTATGAATGCGAAAGAAAAGACAACCTACAAACTATTGTATGTAAGTAATACAAACAACATAAATATACTTCTTCTTTATACCCCACAAATATGCCCTAAGATTCCCTAAAGACGGATATAACCTCATTAGGAAGGGAGACTTGCAAAGGTAAACAAGCCAACCACTTTGGCATGGAGATACTAAACAACAATACTGAAAGAAACAAGGGTCAAGAAGCTCGAAGGTTCATTCTAGACCTACAAACAGAGGTTGTTAAGCACCTTGCCCTACAAGGTCAAGCCAAAGAAGGAGGTAGGGGGGGAAGCAACAAAACAAGCTTAAATACTTGAAAAGGACTTACAAATTAGATAAAGTACACCCTAAATAGGAGACACTACTTCCCAAGTGTCATGCATAGACATAGGACCCATAAAAACCCTTCAGACAACCTTAAAAACACCCATAAAGACCTATAAATGATTAAAAAATCACTTACAGAGGTAAATTGTGAGTTTCCTTAGGGAATATCAAGAGTTTCAACCCAGAACTTGTAGGTTGCTTTAAGGAAGGTTATGAGTGCACTCAGAACTCGCAACTATGTAGTGTAAAAGTTATGAATGAGTGATGGAAGGCCCAGAAATGGTAAACAAACTGCCCTAGAAAGGAAGAAGAGGTGTCCTAACAGGTCTAAGATATGCTCCTAAGTTGAAACAAGGACCTAAAACATTAAATACACTAGAAGAAAGGCAAGGAAACCCCAAAACAGATAAGTCCTCCCCAGCAGATCTGCGAGTGTCAAGGCAAAGTCGCAAGTTTTCTTAAGCAAACCCGCAAATGGGTAAAAAATATATTTTTAAGCGTACTTTCATGATTTTCATGGTTTGGTGTCTTCTGGAAATTTATTCCTTACTCAGTCAAATTTCCGATGGTCCATATAAGAGGTCAAATATGGAGTTAAAGAACTATAGATATGGCGCCTCCATTCAAGGTGTTTTTTCAGTGACTAACAATGTCTTTGCATGAAGTGTCATCATGGAAGTGTCGAAATGCGACAAAAACATGTGAAAGTGGTCATGGGAAGAGATGTGTCATTTTAGGCTATAATAGAGGGCCAAGTGGTAGAATTAAGAAATAGAATAGGGATGTTCAAACAATGGGTTAGTAGAGGATTTTGGAATTCATATGAGTCATATTATCTCTTTGATTCAAGAAAGCACTCAAATAGAGACAAACAACAATGATATAGATACAATGTATTCAACAGAAACAATAAAAAGATAGATTTATAGTCCTATAGAGAGCTATGGGAAGAAAAATATTCCATATGTAAGGAAAATTTAGAGTTCCATGAGTAGTATCAGAGGAGTTAAACATTGGTATGTGATAAAAATAATGCATTCCTGGAAGGTTGAAACCTACCCAACCTAGACATAAAACCCCAATGCATCCTTCATGTACTAGAAAGATAAGCTTGTTGATTCCTTCATATAGATGTCTTGATTAATTTGGCCCAATGTTCTCATGCAATATGAAAAAGAGGAACTTACATGCAATGAATAATAACAAATAACTTTTTCCATAGAAAACACCAAGATGTATATTTTGATTTGAGGTCTAGTAGTTCATTGAACATATGTTTCCACCTCTTCCACTGAAGGAATCAGATCCAAAGAATTTTTTACCACCACATCAGTTGGAGAAGGTCCACATGGGAAAATCAAAAGAGATTTGTCAATGTGATTTCCATTTGGCATTAAGTAACCATGTTCTATTTTTTCATGTAATCTCTTTACTTGGGTCCTTGAGTTCAATGATTCCGAAAGCACTAGACAAAATACACTCGGTTGAATAAAAAGAGTGTGAAAAGTAGAATGCACGTCGTAAAATTTCAAAGTTAAGTCTTCTTTCTAAAGGGTTTTTTGGAGAGCAATTTGTTATATGAAAGATCAAGAAAAGAAGTTCCTTTCAAAACCAATATGTACTATCACTATGGAAGGGATTTCTCAATTTTAAAAGTTGCTTCCATTCCTCTGACTATAAGATGTTATTGTTGCTCTTTGTTTGATGGGACAAAAATGAATTCTAAAAGGTATCAAGGTATTGAATTTTGAATCTAAAACGAATGACCGAAGTCCTTGTTTAAGACTTGTTTTTGTCTTGTTTTAAGTTTTAACTGATGCACGATTTGTTATTATGACCAATCTGCAGAGTTTCGAAACAATGGAATAATGGTGGCCCAAAGGGTAATTATGGTAAGATGATTGTTGATTATTTACTACCACAAATTTCCCTTAATCCAGATATATCAAACACCCATAGGGGTTTAAAAAGGACTAAATGCCTTTTGTCCATAAAAAATGAGGGTTAAGATGGCTCCATGCTCTATATGTTCAAAGGAATAGTTAAGATGGCTCCATGCTCTATATGTTCAAAAGAATAGTTAAGATGGGTTATACTAGTTTTTAAAATGTTTTTGGTCTTCCCTTAAGCTGAAGATCCTGTCTTCTCTCTGTATAACCAACCAATTTTTCTTGTTGTCCATATGTTTCCTACAAGTTTTGGATAGAAAATATTTCACTAAACCAACCATGACGTGAAGAAATTTTAGTTCTCATTTGATGCTTTAAATTACAAGCACAACAAACTTGACAAGATATTAACTATGTCTCAAGATCTCATCTGCTCAATCTGGAGTAAAAGTTTACAAGTGACTATGCTATTGGGAGATTGGTATTGGAAATCATAATTTTCTTCATTATAACTGAAAGGGCTCTATTGGCCTCTTTAACTAGTAAAAAACTTAGGTTAAATTCATTGAGCAAGAAATTTTTTGATTTAGGTGATTTCATAATTATAGTAAGTATTTTTCTAAAGCGTAATAACCTTCACTAAACTAAAATGAATTTTGTTTAATCGTAAAGTAGTTTATGACCTACTCCACATTTAAATTTACTTGCAAGAATATACAAATATTAGAGGTTAATGTTCATTCATAAACTAAGTCCTGATATACTAACCCCTTTTCTTATTCCTATAGTTTACAATTTATTTAGTTTTTTTCAGAGAGGAGTTGGTTGTCACACCTACTTGCACTTTTTTTTTCCAAGTTTTATACATCCATTAAAGAAGGAAAATGAAATTGCACTTTACATAACATAACCAAAGATAAATATTACTTTAATTATAAGATTTCGTTGAACCATCCCATCATCCCTCAGCCCTTTAGGAAAATTATTATAAGGAATTTTAGAATTAAAGTAAGCTTTATGGCCGTCTACATTCCACCTTTTTTTTTCAGAGATAAAAATGACAACTTTATTATTAAGAAAGTTGTATCAGAAAATACTATCAACTAATTTACAAACAAAACCATATACGTTGCACACCGACATCACCAAAACTGACAAGTCAAGGAAGCAAGCACAATACTACTGAAGCATAACTATCAAAGCACACTATAAATCCTTTCATCCCTCGAAACACCAAGGGATCATAATAGCTAGATGAGACCAGAACAAAGGATTTTCATGAAGAGAAAACAACAAATCTTATCTGAAGAAAGATAAAGTGTCTGTGAGAACATAACCCTCTGAACAGATGGAAAAAAAAATCCTACCATCCATATCACCCAGAGGACGTCAGGTTTGGAATTTAACTCTCGGAAGATATGATGGAAAGACAAACTATTGAAATTAGTCATCGACCTCCTGGAGTCAACCATCTAGTGAAATAAATCCAGGGAGAAGACTTGAGCCTTATTCAATGCCCAATTAATTATCACTTGAGAATCTCCAACAACAAGAATGTCTTTCAGTCCTCTCGATCTTACAACAAACAATCCACTCCAAAGACGAACCATCTTTGCTTGGGTATTTGAACCCATTCCTTCTTTTAACCATCCTTTGATTTCATTGTCATTGTCCAATTTAATGACAAATCCAGCACCACAAATTCCATTTTCCTCATCTCCATAAAAAAATATCAGTGGATAAACCTGCAAAAAAGAAGGGGGAGAGATATCGCTTCACCGTTTTGAATCTTTCTCTCTATTCCTGAGGGCTTATGGTGGATAAAGGAATTTTAGAATTAAAGTAAGATTTATGGTTAGGGTGGTGGTGTCACTAGCATTACATAAAACTAAAAAGTACAGATAACCAAAACCTATAATGAAATGAAAAATACAAACTAAATTGTTTTATTTGTATAATTTTATTCAAAAATTCATAATGCCAAATTGTATATCAAGCGTTGAATAAGGGGCATAAAAAAATCATAATGCCAAATCGTATAATGCCATTTTTTCAATGAGTTAAAGATGGTTGAAGTGTAATTGGAGAAAAAATTTCATGTACGTCATGTCTTTACACTACACACTTTTTAAAAAGGTCAAATTGTAGTTATAGAATATATAGATCTCTAAAATAAAATGATAAAATGTATAAGTTTGAATAAAATTATAAAAATATATAATTATGATTATTTTGTAAGGGAAGGTAATAAATTTTATAGTAGTTTAGTTGTTAATTGCATCGAAGAGGCACATTCTACAACCCAGTAGGGGGAGATGTGCAACTCCTTCCATGCTCAACTTAGAGTTGACACATGTCATTTAAAAAAAATAAAAATATTATAAAATAATAACATGTCAGCTCAAGTTAGAGTTAAAACATTTGCAACTGCATATATTTAAAAGACACAAATTAGATAAATCAGAGATGTGTAACTCATTCTGCACTCATCTTAGAGTTGACACGTGTCCTTTAAAAAAGATTATAAAATAACATGTCGGCTCAAATTAGAGTTAAAACATTTTCAAGTGCATATACATACATACATACATACATACATACATATATATAACAAAAATTAGATAAATTAAAAGGCTTCCTCTACATTTACACTTTAAAAATAGGTTTGCATCTCAAGAGATTTGATCTATCTCGATGCTTGCTAGATCCCTTTTAAGATGGATCTATGCTGGTAGGAAGTGAGAATAGTTGGTTTCTAAAAGAATACACTAGATATTTGATTAATAATGAGTATTGTTGTTGTGTGTGTCTATATATATAGTAAAGTTGAAAATTCTATTAAACCGAGAAGACAAAAATTACATGTCCATGAAGAGCCTGGGGTGGTCGAAGATAGTGAAACCACCACCCTACCCATTCAAAATTACATATCCCTATGGGTATATTATAACAAATAACTTCCACTGAAATTTGATTCCATGGAAATAAAAAACTAGATCTATCCCTCATAGTTCTGCAAATTATCAAAGTATTTAACATAAGCTTAAAAAACAGACAATAACAAAAAAAACTTGACATGGCAATCCGAACCTGAGAGAGGTCGAGCCGTCGAAAGAGACATGACCATGAATTATGGAGAGGGAACCTCCTCCAGGATGGGGAAACCCCATCCTGCTTCCTCATAGTTGGTAGGGGGAGAAGATTTATTGCTCAGGCCCTCACTATCTCGAACATGTTTGAACATAGGTTTGATTATGGTCGGAATGGGAAAGGGAGCACTGGTGTAAGTCGTATGAACTAGGGTAGAGCCTCTTTCCATTGACCTTCCTCTCGTTGCACTACCGCATCCCACCTCTGTAGTGATAGACCGTCTCTGCCCACTAGCCAGGCATTTCTAGGTGAAGGTGGTGTCCAAACAGTTGAGCTGGTTTTCTAGGTCAGTCAGCTTATCTTTGGAAGAGAGGATCATGCTGCTATTCAAGCTCCAGTTTCCCAAGATGTCCTCCATGAGATTTCCCATCATGTTTTCATGAGCTAGTAGTGATTGATTTTACCTCCTCCTCTTCCAGTGGAAAGATGTTCGTCAACAAGATGAGCCTCCCAGTTGTCAATCAAGACCCTAACAAGCATTAAATTCCCAACTTCATACCCTTACTCCACCATCAAGCTTAGACCGCATTGATTTTTTCCCCTATCGTTGTTTCCCCTCCTCAAGTTTCCTCTTTGCCTCGACATAGTAGAAACCATAGCAGGAAAATGTAGCCAAAGGGAGCAGTGTTGTTGCAAAACCAAAAGCAAAATGAGGCCTTTGAGATGCAAGGAGAACCAATTGAGCAGAGCCGAGGAGGAAACCTAGAGCCAAAAAATACCAAGCACGATAGATAGCCACCGGATACTCCCTCCCTCATCCATGTCTAGCCACTTAAACCAATTCTTCTATACCATCTCAAAGCTCACACAATCCAAATCTGCTGCCATAAAAAACCAGAGTAAATGTTGATGGAACAAGCTCGACTCTCGATAGGCTCAAGAATGGACGTTCTCACCTTCTTGAATTGAAGTGTTGGGGGTCTGGGGAGGGGAATTAATTTCCCCGACATGCGTAGTGCCACGGGGACAACTCTCAGATCGAGGCATTGTGCACTGTCGATGGAGCATGCTGGCACCCCCATCTGAGTAGACTTTTGTATATTAAAAAAGACTATTTTAATTATATATATATACAAAACATTACTTTTTTTCATTAACTTTATACTATCATTGTATTTAATAATTAAAAGATGGAAATAAGTATCAAAATGAATACACATGGTTAAATCTATTTATTTGTGTTAGCACTATTTTGGTTAGCAATTGAGATGAGCAGGTCTAAGGAAAATAAGTGTATGGTATAATTTTTTTTATAAATGTGAACGAAAGGTGCTTAACATTGTTGAATTAGAGACCGTGTATTTATTCTTCTCATGAAACCATAGGTTAAGGTTGGTAAAAGGGATAAAAATGAAAGATAATGCTTATGGTATATGTTGAAACTTTCAATGGTCTAGATCTTCAGGTTGGAAGGTATACGACGGGTATTGGATTCACTAATAAAAGTTGCATGGAAGAATAAATCTCAATTATCAGTAGAAAGGATTACGACCCACCTATATCTACGGTCCAGGATTAAAAGAGAAAATATCTATGGTGTATAGAAACTCCGATGTGGGAAGATGCACGGGGAAAGTTAAATTGGGAGTGAGCAGAGTGCTTAAGGTTTGCAATAAATATACGGTGGGGATTGATGATGGAAAAGATCAACGCCAGATATGGGGTCCACTGGGAGAACATGCATGCTAGATGATCAGTTGGATATTGGAAGAATTATTAAAAGGAAACATTAATCAACGGTCAGGATTATAGGAGGTTGAGATCAACGGTTGTTAAGGGATCCACTGATCGAAGTTGCACACTGTTTTACACATAATATGAGTAGAGGAAAATAAAAGTAAGGATTATGTAGGAGATAAGATCAACGATGGACAATGAAGATGTAGTAGATCTACGGTGGCTAGAGGGTCTGTTATGGGAAAATGCAAGGAGGATAGGTGACATGTTGGGTAGCGGAATAAGGGAAGGATGAGTTTAATGGGTGGTCAAGATCAACGGTTAGAGATAGAACTAGAATTAATCTACATACATAAAAGGATCCTCCTTTAAGATGTGCATGGGAACTAATAGAGAATTCTACTAGTGGAAAATAAAACCACTTCCTTAGATCCAAAACCACTATGACGAATATTATAAAGGGAAAAGGAACGTGTTCAAGGACTATTTTTATTTTATGCATTGGGAGAAGAAAGCATTTTTCTGTGTGGACAAAGCCAATTCAAACATACACCCATCCACCCGTCAACTTTCCAGGTAGGTCACGTTTTTACTCGCTTACTAGTATTTAAACATGGATAGTGGAGGAGAAGTAGAGGCTCGGGCCTTTGGAATTTTAGAAAATAGATGAATTATTCGAAGATAGAGATGGAGGGATATTTGATACCATTATTTCTTTCAACCCTATTCACCAATTAAAAACAAATATGGATGTTTCTAAATACCAGGTCACTTCTTTACACAACATTTTCCAGTCTCATTTGTATTAATTTTGCCCAGACAAAACCCTTAACTTTCCATATTTCATTGAGTGGTGTGCGTCTAATTATTCCTCTTCTGAGAGGGTAATAATGGATTCATCCAAAACCAAGATTGTATGTCCTGTTAATGCACTTGTTGTCTGAGACTCTCTTGTCATGCCTCCTACTTTCATTCAAAACCATGAATATTTCAATGAAAAAGACCTGATTCATTCCTTCAGACATGCTACCATTGAGCAAGAAAAACCCATCTTCTCCATGTGTTTGAGGTCAGATGTATCCATTGATAACCATCCATTTCTCATAGATGTAAACCTATTCAATGAAGAAACAAAGTTGAATACTTCCATACTAAGCCAATTCTTAGTTTTAGACATAGACAAATATATTCTTGAGTTTTTAATGAGTCTCTTATTCATATTCGGTATGTGTCAGTCTCAGTCTCAGTCTCTTCCACCTCCATGACTTAAATTTTATGAATTCCTATATGAAAGCATTCACTCTCATCCAGTGAATTTCCATAGTACTAGGAATTTCAGATTTCAATCTTATCTGATCATAATGTTCTTATTTTTCAATGAAGAAAATATATAGTTGCCAGAAATGGTGCCTACAGGAGATATCAGTAGTGATTTCTTTAAATACATGAACCCGTTGATGGTAGTGGTTTATAAAGTTTTCTTTCAAAATAAATTACCCAAAGTATTTCCACAATTGAAAGAAGCTTTAGAATTTTCCCTGGATAGGAAAATAAGAGACTAGTTCCTATTAGAAGAACATACCATTATCGGAGTGTATGGCTTTACTCATGAGCCATATATTTTTCCATCTTTCCTTACTCATAGAGTATTTGCTTTGGAGCTTGTGAGACATAAATTAATAGTAGAAAATGAACATTTCATCAATTTCAAGAAAGATTCAGAAATCAAATTTCCTTGGGTAATTGGACCTTTTATTTTAAAGAATAAAGCTGCACTTCCCGTAGTTGAGAGTTTGCTAAGGGATATGGATTTTAAAACAACTTTTGTAGTGAATTATGATCCACAACATGTTATTTCAATAAGAAGACAATTGAATAATAATAAGGATTTTGAGCACCAGGTGGTAGAAGGATTGGTTGAAAAAGTCAATTGGCTGGATTATCCCCGACCAATGGAGAATGTAGAAGTTACACAGGAAAATCCATTGGCTATGGTAAAGGAAACATGGATTGTCACTCCCATTGCAAGAATTCTAGAGGTGACAGGTAAAAGGATTTTTTCAAATGCCATGGAAACAAAAGAAGAAGGGAGTTCAAAAATAGCTAAAAGCAAGAACGCTAAATCTAAGGGAGAATTGGTTGAAGTTGTTCAAACTAAAAGTAAGAAATTTTTTTAAAGATCAAGGGACCAGATTTTGAAATGCAATAGTATGAATTCTCAAAGGTTCCTGAGACATCAACGAATAAATTTAAATCCAGAGCTGCTTTATATGATAAATATAAATATGATAGGGAGACATCCTTAAATGAATCTTTAAAATTATATGCATATGTTAGGAAAATTTCTAGTAAAGAGGTCTCTTTGGTGACTATTAAAGATCATGCTAAGAATACTTTGAACTTAGCAGTTGCCACTAAGAACATGATAGCAAAGATGAGATTGAACCTAAAAGATATCCCAGTGCTTGACATGGTCCATTTACACAAGCATAATGGGGAGGTAATTTACAGTGATTTGTTGAAGTCCACTTTGAAAGTATCTAAGTTGTAGTCCACACACACTAAAATTGAAAATCAGCTAAGACAAGAAAAGGTGGAGAACAAGGTACACCAGAAGCAGATCAAGAAACTTGAAGGAGATTTGCTAGCCATTGATAATGAAACAAATAAGGGAGAAGTTACACAAAATATCGTTGTAGAGAAGGAGAACATAGTTCAGTTGCTTAAAAAGAAATTGAAGATCCCTACCACACAATTAATTCAATCTTCATAATTAACTGAATTGGAGAAAGAAAAATAACTACTAGCTAAAGAGTTGAGTGACGGAAAAGCGAAGCTATTAAAGCTTGCTGATGAACAGAAAGAATGGGAAAAAGAGAAATCTCTTTTGGTTGAAAAATTTAATGTTTTAAATGAAATAAAATTGGATTTAGAAAAAGAAAAAGAGGACAGGAGCAAAGAAGATGAGGTACATATAATTTATCCTATTGCGCATAAATAAGTATAGATAATTCAACCTATTGCACAAACAAGTACATACTCAATTGTGCAGGCTATGTCCTAGGTAAGTTTGAGGGACTTGGAAATTGTTGGCTTGAAAAACAAAAATAAAAATTTCACTGATGCAATTTTAAAGAAGGAAGAAGAAAGAAAATCACATGAAAATAAATATAAAGAACTGTTGGATAACAATGATAAATTGGTAAAGCAATTGCCTGAACAATTTCCAATGCAGGGATCAAGGCACCTCATTTGGGACATGATCATTGCTGAAGTTATTAATCTTAGGACTTATTTAAATTATATTTTGGACAAAGAGATGGTTATCAATGCTGCTAGATAGAGTCGCACTGCAATTAAGGAAGCTTTAAATTACAAGCTTATGGATACAACTAATAATACAATCAATTTCCTTAATACTTTATCAGAGGAATATTTAAGGACCATGGGAATAAAATATAGAATCACAATGATCACCTCGGCTAGGAAGGTTGTGGGAAAGCACCAACACATAGAAACTGTGCAAGCAAAGATTGTCATAATGCAACATCAAGTGAAATTTTTCAAGGGATAATTTGTGTGTTTATTTCAGAAAGGTTTCCCTTCTTTTTGTGAATAAGATGGTAGACTCTTGTCTCGGGTTTAATATCAGGCTTTACTAGTGAAATGTAGATTGGACCATGGACAATTTGAAGATATGAACCAATCTCTGTTAGGGAAAATCATGGTTGATAAATTAGCAGTGGGCTTTGAAATTATCAACACTTTCAAAGCAGTTTGTTCCCAGCTGAAACCCATTTCCTATGTGGATCATGTAGAGTTACAGGTATTGGATAAATAAATGGTTAATCTAGAGATATCATCTGTGAACCAGTGGAAAACAATAGAGAAGTTTGGCAAACCAAAGTACATGCTACATCAATAAAAGAGTTCAATAATTTTTGAAGACTAGTTTTATTTTGAATTTCTGAGTAGTTAGTTTGTTAGGAATTAAGTGACAAATGTAACGAGACAATTATTTTTCCTTTTTTTAGCATAGAAGCAGTTATCAGCTTAAGGAACATTTTGATATATTTAACCAGCTTTTACAATGTATTGAGGGTTGGAACCCGTGAGAAGATATGATTTTATTATACGAGAGTTTCCAAGATTAATAGATATTTCAGAGCCAAGCATGTTTTTTTGCAAATATTCATGTGTTATTTACTTTACAATTTGTACTTTATTTCCTTCATGTGAATGTGTTTCTTGTTTAACCTTTCCATTCTATTATATTTTCATGCTTAGAGTGTATATTGGATTAGAACTCATAATCTTATGCTCTGATCCTTTACTTTCAAGCATTCACAAACTTATTTCCACTAAAGTTAGCATTGGATTCATCCTGAGATGCCCATGTTAATGGACTATTTGTTTATTCTTCCTTATCACTACACAATTGGCATTTTGATTATAAATGAGTAGCTACCCTGCCTCTGTTTAAATTTCCATTGCAAAGCATTGTCATTATTTGTTTTTTCATATATGACCCCATGCCCGATGACCACCAATTTGAACCATTGTTACTATTAAATTTTGTTTCTATAAAATATAGCTGGCATGAGAGTTTATCTATTGAGAGATCCCTCTTTGGAAGGAAATAAGCCAACTTTTCTCCTAAAGATTGGTTTTGTGGTTACCTTGGAATTATCCTTTCACAACTGGGGGTAAATTCTGAGTGCTAACAATTTGATTACGAATTTAAACTTCCATAATTATTTAATCTTAGATTTATGAAATTTTATGATTTTTATTAAATTTAATATATTAAAATTATCTGGATCATAGAGATGTTTTCTTTCACTCAACACCCTATCTATAAATTCCCTCTAACATGTTTTTTGTGAATGCATCTCTTCACCATTGTGCCTTTTCATTCTTAGATCGTGCCTCTTCATGAAAAATCAATTCTTCACTTTAACATTTTTTTAACTCTATTTAGGTTTATTTGTCATACCTTTCCGCAACAAAATCTTACCAAAATTTCCTCTCCGTAATGATAATTCTTCACTAGAAATTCTTGTGAAATTTTGTTTTTCGCAATGATATTTCCACAACAAAAATCCTTCTACAATTTCCTTTCCGCAATAGATCCTTTCCGTAACCATCCTGACTCGTTGATCCATTGCGGACTCTTTCCTGTCTGTCCATTGCGGACTCTCTCTTGTCCATCGATCTCAGATCAGATTGTGGATGCGCTTTTTGACTTTTCTCAACGAGTCCTTCCGTAATTTCCTTTCCGCAACTACCTTTTCGCAAGGTATTTTCCACATTGTTTATTTCTTGCGGACTCTTCCCTGGCCATTTTATTTTTAGATCAAATGTAGAATGCAGATTGCAAGTTTTCCAAATTTCTTAAAAATGCTTCCATAAATTATTTTCCGCAATCTTTCTTTTGCAGCGTCAATCTCTTGCGAAGTATTTCCTGATCACCAATCTTCCGGATTTCGTATTGCGGAATGAGAAATCACACTTTCATATTTTGGACTTCTGCAATTTTCTTCCACAACATCATTCCACATTTCTTCTAAATCGTCGATTTCCTTGCGGGTTCACTCTTGACCTTTGATTTATGATCAAATGCATATTGTGTTATAATGTTGCAGATCGCTATGCAACCGTAGATCTTCTGCATACTTTCTTCTAATCATTGTATTTGTTCATTGTTGCCTTTTACAAAAGGTAGGGAGCCTAACAGGTTGTCTCATGCTCCAGGGTGGTGAATTCTCATGGAGTCCAAGCACCTAGAGCCACCACAATACCTTTTCTCTACGCCTCGAATAACCATAGTGAAGCCAGTGCTTATGTGACACATACAAACTCAAATGCGCTACCAATATGGGATAAATCTCATTTTTCAACTCAATATGAACTGGTGATCACCTGATTGGACAGTTGTTGAGTATTCATAATGAATTCTTTCCTCATCTTCTCTACCTCTTGCATCGATTCGAATGCTACTCATCAAACTACCATCTGAATTTGTAATTCCTTTGTATTACATTGATTTTTCCCTGTCATCATGTTCACTGATTGTTTCTTTGTTATTGTCGAACTCCCTTGACATCAACTGACAACTATTTTCAACATTCTCCTCCTTTGGCATTGATGGCAACATTTTCTCTTGGTCGATTTTCTCCCCCTTTAACAACAATGACAAAGGATTCCTTCTGATGTCTCCCCTTCTCATCATATCTCCCCTTGAGATTATACTTCTACTTCTACGACTATTGTAAGGATATTACTCCCAAATTCTGTCTAAGATGATCAAAAGCTCCCTTGGGTAGTGGTTTGGTGAAGATACCAGCAATCTGTTCTTTTGTATCAACATACTCTAGCTTGACAACCTTTTGTGATACTTGTTCTCTTAGGAAGTGATACTTTATTCGTATGTGCTTTGTCTTGGAGTGAATGACAAGATTTTTTGATATATTTATGTAAATGGTATTATCACAATTTATTACTATAGGGTGCTCATACTTCACAAGTAGTTCTTCTAGTGTCTGTTTCATCCAAATGAATTGAGTGCAACATGACGCAGCAACAATGTATTCGGCTTTTGTTGTGGAGAGTGAAATGGAGTATTTTTTCTTGCTTGACCAAGATACAAACAATTTCTAAAGAAGAATGCTGCTCCACTGGTGCTTTTTCAATAATCAACAATTCCCTCCCAATCCGCATCAGTAAATTCTTTTAAGATGAAGTCTTGACTTTTTGGGCACCATAACCCATACTCCAAAATACCTTTCAAATATTTAGAGATTATTTTTACTTTTGTTACATGTGTTTCTTTGGGGCTTGACTAGAACCTAGCAACCACACCTACATCTTGCATCACATCTAGTCTTGTAGTTATCACATATAGCAGGATGCCTATCATGGATCTATACATTGTATGGTCCACTTCTAGAGACTCATCGTCCTTACTTAATTTACAACCTGTGATCATAGGAGTACTAACAGGTTTGGAGTCTTCCATTTTAAATATTTTAAGCATGTCTTTGATGTACTTAGTTTGAGAGATAAAGACTCCTTTGTCTGTTTGGTAAACTTATAATCCCAAAAAGAATGTTCGTTCACCCAACATTGACATTTTGAATTCCTTCTTCATTTCAGAAGCAAAGTTTACACTTAGTATCTGTAAATTACTTTCAAATATGATGTCATCTACATAAAAAACAACAATAATCATATTTTCATCTTTGATTTTTAAGTAGAGATTAATTTCAGTGGTTCCTCTCTTAAATCCTTTATGCTTTAAGTAGCTATCAAGTCTTGAAAACCATGCCCTTGGAACTTGTCTGAGGCCATAGAGTGCGTTTTTCAATTTACAGACATAGTATATGTTTCCTGATAAGAGAAAACCTTCAGGTTGTTCAACATAAACTTCTTCTTCTAGTTTTCCATTCAGAAATACAGACTTAACATCCATTTGATATACTTTAAAATTTTTATGGCATGAAAGTGCTAAAAATATTATGATTGCTACAAGTATTGCTACAGGGGCATAAGTTTCTTCAAAATCAGTCCCTTCCATTTGAACATACCCTTTACATACTAATATTTCATTTTTCCTTATTACTTGACCATCTTAATTGAATTTGTTCTTGAAAACCCATTTGGTCCCTATAATATTTTTGTCTTTGGGTTTTGGTACAAGTTCCCAGGTTTCATTCTTCTCAATCTGATCCAATTCTTCATTCATGGATTTGATCTATTCATCATTCTTGTTGGATTCTATAAAATTCTTAGGTTCCACTACTGAGAGTAGGGCTGGTTCATTAAATAGTTGTTGTCTCCTTGTACTAACTCCAGCATCTTTTCCACCGATGATTTGTGTCTTAGGATGATCCTTTTGTACTCTTCTAGATGGATTTTTTGTATTAGATCTCGGAGAATATTCTTGAGTTTCCTGTGTATCTTCCTCCTCTAATTCCTCTTCTTCATCATGAATACTTTCATCTTTTTGCATGTCTTCCTTTTCTTCATCATTTGTACTTACATCACCATCATGAATTCTTATTCTTCTCTGTTTTATGTCATCTATTCTTACATCTGCACTTTCTACGATATTGTGTAGCCTTCTATTGTAACATATATACACCTTCTTGGTAGATGAATATCCTAAAAATATTCCTTCATTAATCCTAGAATCAAACTTGCCAAGAACATCCTCATTCCTTCTAATGTAGCAATTGCTGCCAAATACTCTGAAATACTTGACTAAGGCTAGTATTCCATACCATAGTTCATAAGGGGTCTTTTCCTTATTCACTCCAAGTTTCCCTTTATTAAATATATAGGCATATGTGTATATTGCTTCTCTCAAAAATGCATCTGACAACTTTGCTTCATTAAGCATTGTTCTGGCATCTTCTTGGATTGTTCTATTCTTCCTTCAACAACACCATTCTGCTGAGGAGTCTTTGCAGCTGGAAATTGTATTTTAATCCCATGTATCTCACAAAACTTATTGAACTCATTTGAGGTAAACTCTCCCCCATTGTCTAATCTAAGACACTTGATTTTATGATTTATCTCATTTTCAACCATTGCTTTGAAGATTTTGAACTTTTCAAAAGCTTATGATTTTTCTTTGAGAAAGGTTACCCAAGTCATCCTTGTGTAGTCATCAATGAGTAGCATAAAATAGTATTCTCCTTGCATAATTTTAGTCCTTTTTGGTCCACAGAGATCAATGTGAACTATTTCCAGAGGATATGAGGTCATATGTTATTTTGTTTTGAAACTGGATTTAGTTTGCTTCCCATGATGACAATGTCTACAAACTGAGTTTATAGGTTTAACAATTTTAGGCAAGTCTCTCATAGCTTCTTTCTTACTTACCTTGATAAGGTTATCAAAGTTTAAGTGTCCCATCCTTCTGTGCCATAACCAACTTTCATCAACCATACTCAAGTAACATTCATTTTCATTTTCTAGGATGTATACATTGCTTGAATTCCTTACACCAGTGCCAACAATTATTCCTGAGCCCTTTTGCTTGATTTCACATTTCTCAGAGTAAAAAATATAGATGTCCCCTTGGTCACATGTTTGAATTAAACTAAGGAGATTAGACTGAAGGTTTTCTATCAACAACACATTTTCTGCTTTGATCTTACTATTGACAATAGTTGTACCTTTGCCAATTATTTTAGAAGCCATATTATCTTCAAATGTGACTCTACCCTTATTATCTTTTCCTAGTTTTATGAATTTATTTGGGTCACCTGTCATATGTTTTGAACACCCACTATCCAAATTCCATATATATTTTTTCTCTATTGTGCATAGGGCAATCATGGAACTCTCATTTTCTTCCCTTTTCTTCTTATTCTTCTTTTGTTTTTTGTCTTGAAACTCATTTGCAATAGTCTTCTTTTTCGGAGTCATCGGTTTACAATCTCTTTCCATATGTCCATGGTTATTACATTTGTAACACTCTAGGTCATATCTTTGAAGAAGTGTAAAACGGTTATGATTCATTTCTTTTGGTTTGTCACTAGGTGAATTATTCTTGCATTCACGAAACTTTCCATAGGCTTTGCAATTTAGGGATTTATGACCAAAGTTATCACAAGAGTAATAATGACCAAGGAATATCTGTTGATATCTGTTCATCATTGGTTTCTTAGGAATCACATTAATCATGTTTTTGTCATGAGAGTTTGGAATAGATTTCTTGCTTTCTTTCTTCTTAACTGGACTCTTTAGTGCAACAACATAGTTTTTTTTATTTCCACCTTGGTTTGTGAAAGAATAATAGTTTGGCCTATATCCTAGTCCAAATTTATCATTTGAAGGTCTTTGGATTTTTAGGATATCATCTAAAATCTTTGATCTAGCCTCAAATTTTGATTACATAGCTTCTTCATCCAACTTTTTCCTAAACTGCCTGATCTCTTCTTCAATCTTTTCAGATTCTTGTATTCTTCTTTTGAGCTACAAATTTAGGTCCTCTTCAATCCTTTTGGCCTCTAGAAGCTGAGTTTCCAACTTACTGATGACATGGTTTGACTTTTTGTTCTTTCTCCATCATTTTTCAAGTTCTTCAAGAGCACTAATGAGTTCATCTTTTAAGTCTACTTCACCTTCCTCATCTGATTCACCATTCTGAGCTTGAGTATCTACTCCCATGAATATAATTTATGTTTCTTCATCTCCACTTATATCTTCATATTCACTATCTTCCATAGTGTAAAGAATTTTCTTTTTCTCATAGTAATTCTTTTTGTTTCCCATTTTACCCTTTTTGAACTTCCTTGAGGGTTCTTTCTCATCACTATCGTCTTATTTAGGGTAAGGGCATTTTGAAGCAAAGTGTCCAATTCTTCCACATCTAAAACACTTTAGAGGTAGCTTTCCTTTGTATTTTCCAGTGCCTCTCTCGATTTTTTTAATGAAGAGGGCTTCTTCATCATCTGAAGTCTCTGAATGGTTTTTGGATGGGGATTTGGACTTCTTTGATTCATTTATGGCTTTGAATGCTGCCTCTTTTCTTGAAAAATCATTCTGTCCCATTCTCATCTCATATGCAGTGAAGATCCCATGTAGTTCATCTACTGTTAAGGCATCAAGGTCATGTTGTTCTTCTAGAGTGGACACCTTTGAGTCATACTTCATTGGAAGCATTCTTAGTACCTTGTCGACTACTTCTCTTTCTTTTAATTCTCCTCCAAAGCCTCTAATAGCATTTAGAACTTCATCTACTCTTAGAAGGTATTCTCCAATATTTTCTTCTTCTTTCATTTTTAGGATTTCAAACTGCCTTTTATATGTCTAAAGCTTGGATTCCTTCACTTTGGATGCCCCTTCATAGACATTTTTTAACTTATCCCGAGCTTGTTTGGAAGTCTTGTAGCTCATGACTTTTATAAATACGGAGTTTGTTAATCCACTCAAGATGGAATTTAGGGATTTTGCATTACCCTCATATTGGTCTAGTTCCAATATGTATGTAGGTAGGATTTCTGCTATTTTAAACTCATTTTCAATTGTTTCCCAAACCTTCCATCCAAGAGATGTTAGATGGCACTTCATTCTCACATTCCAATATGCATAATTGTCTCCTATGAATAATGGTGGTTTGTTGGTGTCTAACCCTTCTTGTTGATCCATTGTGGTTTTTAAGTAGGATATTTTTTGCACTGGTTAAACTGTGGTGAAGGAACCTGCTCTAATACCAATTGTTGGAATATTGGACAATACTGAGAAGGGGGGGGGGTGAATCAATATTGATAAATTTTAGCAATTTAAACCAGTTTTAAATTATTCATTAACACACATGATCAACAAGAACACACAGAACACAAATTTATCGTGGAATCCCAATTGGGTAAACCATTAATACTTCCTATTACTGCAAAACTGTATTTACAAATAGTTTCTTCCTGCCTCTATAGACAAGGATGGTATTACACCCTATTTAAAAGCAACTACTAAAAGGAGGCTACGACCCCCTGGTTTTATCAGCTGCTACTAAAAGGATGCTAATACACCAAATTTACCAGGTATTAATTGAAGGAGGCTACGACCCCCTTGCAGGATTGTAGCTTGCCCTTGCACCACCTCGCCACCTTAATTTGATTTCATCAGGCTTCTAGATCTTCTTTATGTTTTCAACCCTGTCACTGGTTTTCCTTCTTTGGTCTTTGTCTATTGCTATTGTACATAGATCTAGATCACAAAGACGTTTTCTTTCACTAAAAAATATGTCTATAAATACCCTCTAAAACATTTTCTGTGAATGCATCTCTTCACCGTTGCGCCGTTTCAATCTTAGATCGTGCCTCTTCATGAAAAATCAATTCTTCACTTTAATAATTATTTAACTCTATTTAGGTTTATCATGCATACCTTTCCACAACAAAATCTTACCAAATTTCCTCCCTGTAATGATAATTCTTCACCAGAAATTCTTCTGAATTTTCCTTTTATTCGCAATGATATTTCTGCAACAAAAATACTTCTGCAATTTCCTTTCCGCAACCATCATGAGCCATTGATCCATTGCAGAATATTTCTCGTTCGTTGATCTGAGATCGGATTGCAGATTACAGATTGTGGACGTGTGTTTTGACTTTTCTCAACAAGTCGTTCCACAATTTCCTTTCTGCAACTACCTTTCTGCAAGGTACTTTTCGCACCATTGATTTCTTGTGAACTCTTCCCTGGCCGTTTGATCTTTAGATCAGTTGTGGATTGCAGATTGTGGGTTTTCCAAATTTCTTAAAAATTCTTCCGCAATATTTCTTTCGGATTGTCGATCTCTTGCGGAGTCTTTCCTGGCCGTCGATCTTCCGGATTGCGTATTGCGGAATGCGGAATCACACTTTCATATTTTGGACTTCTGCAATTTTCTTCCACAACTTTGTTTTTGTATTTCTTCTGATCTGTCAATTTCCTTGTGGGTTCACTCCTGACCGTTGATCTACGATCAAATGCAAATTGCGCTATAACGTTGTGGATCACTCTACAACTGTAGATATTATGTGCACTTTATTCTAACCGTCATATCTGTTCATTGTCGCCTCTTCCAAAAGGAAGGGGTCTTGACAGGTCGTCCCAGGCTCCAAGATAGTGACTTCTCATGGAGTCCAAGCATGTAGAGCCCCCACAATACCTTTCTCTATGTGTTGAATAACCATAGTGAAGCTAGTGCATATAAACACATACAAACTCAAATGTGCTGCCAATGTGGGATAAATCTCATTCGTTGATTCAATCTGCACTGTTGATCACCTAATTGAATGGTTGTTGAGTCTTTGTAATGAATTTTGCTACAGATCCTCATATCCTCTTCCTCTTGCATCAATTTGATCACTACTCATCGAACTACCATCCGACTTTGTAATTCCTTTGTCTTACACTAAGTTTTCCATGTCATCATGTTCACTGGTTGTTCCTTTGTCATTGTTGAACTCCTTTGACATCAACTGACAACTATTTTCAACACTAATGTTATGATGTCATGGATAATATTCAACCTTTTTTGTCTCAAAAGAGAAAAGTCATTTAGCTAGAGTTTAGCCATTTTGTGAGATCATTGCAAATGATAAGATCTTGAGCACTACAAAATTTGACTAGCTCATAACTGAATTAAATTTCACCTAGATCTTCAGAACTTCTTTTGTACCTATTAGCTAGCCCAAGGTATTCGTCTAACCAAAAAGGATTAGGGTTGGAATAATTGCTTAAAAGAATAGCTTGATTGCTAGAAGTTCGGGCATTGAAGTCACCCATCAAAAGGATATTTCCTTCCTTCCTTAAACTATAAATTTCATGTTCTAAACCATTATAAGGACAATTTTTTATTATTATCTAAATTGGTTTTTTATAGAAGCTGGAATTAATAGGGGCAAAATAGCATATGGCTATGTAGGTTTTTTCACCATGAATGGTTGTGGTATATATCCAAATAAATTGCTTGCAAGGGTCTTTCTTATAAAGTATAACATGTGGGGATATGTTCTTCCTAATGTAACAGGATATACCCCCAATGCCTCTATGTCATGAACATTTATTCCATATTAACCATAGGACATATTTGTTTATATCAGGGACCTTGTAATCCTCATGTTCCCAAGTTTCAACCAATAATATAATATCAATTTCACTTGGGATCCAACTTAACTTAGGGCCTTTGCTGCATGTAAAGCCTTGACAATTCCAGGAGAAGATCTAGAGTGTGTCAAATTTATATTTATTACTATCCTTTTGGTTTCTATATCTAATAACCGCTTTCCTATTTCTGATTAATGCATGTTTTCCCTCCTTCCTATCTTCTTTTACCTTTTAGACCTCTTTTCTTAACTTGACCCGATCCTTTGGAATGAAGTCTTCATTTATAAATATCCCAGAGCCTTTTAAACTTGACGTCTTGTTAAGTATGTTGTATTTTTGTTCGATAGAGCTAACTTTAACCCGTATTAGCCTTTCTTTATTCTCAATTAATTTCCCCAACTTGTTTGCTTCTATGAGACCGATACTTTCAATTTGTAACCTATTGTTCGTTTTCTCTTTTGCCTCCTCTTTTAAACAAAAAATTATGAGGTTTAAAGCTCTTTAGTTACGCTCATGGTCTAAGGCTATGAGCTTATTCATTTCCTCTTTAATGGGGTTGATATATATTTTACCTTCTATATTATTTAGGGTTAAGTTGTGGTTAACTTTTTCCTGTAACTCTTTAATTCTATCCTTTAACTTAATATTTTCTCTTGTATTTGTCTCTCCTTGTTCGAGTGTTATTTGAATTTGCATTGCATGTAGTCTGATTCCTATTATCTCTACCTCGTTCTCCAATTTTTATATCTTATCGTCTATTTGTTTTTGGATCCATTTTTTAAAAGATGTAAATTTATTATGGAGCATGGATTTTAGCTCTATATGGAGTTTAGATTCTATTTCTTCCCTACGTTTATTTGAGGATTCTATATATTCATAAAGTTTAGCCTCTCCTTCTTCCCTGCATTTCTCTACTGACTCCATAAATCCATAAAGGTTCTTTAGGGTAACTATGCTAGGTCTTCATAAAATGTATCACTTGATATTCAAGTGGGCATCAAAGTTATAATAGTCTTTACATACCAATCAATTTCTTCTCTTACTAATCTAAAAACATTAACACTATACCTATAAAAAAGATTCTAGTTCTATCTCAAAAACTTAGATTTTGTAGATAACATTCAAACCTTTTATATAGAGGAATACATTTTTTTCTTTAGAAGAAATAGAGTTTATGGTTAAGTGGCTTGCAAAATGGAAAGTTAAGGACATCAAAGGATATCAAGTAAAACACTTAAAAATTGGAGAGCATGTCCTCATCTTTCACATCCACGAGCTCTTGAATTTAGTAGTCAATGAGGGTTTCCCTAAACCCTAGACTTAAAGCCGCATTATTCCATTTTTTTAGTAAAGATAAAAACAATACCTCTAATTATAGTGCTTAGCCCTCTTTTATCCAAGTTATACGGAATTATTATGGAAAGGAAGGTCAACATATGGCTAGAAAGCCACTGAAAAAGAGCTAAAGGGAAGGACATATTTAGGAAATATAATTTAATTGTGGACCATCTTGTTATGCTTGGGAAAAATTATATGGGTGAAATTTAGCCCATGGGCTACATAAATATTAAGGAAAAGAAGATCAACATATGGCTAGAAAGCCACGGAAAAAGAGCTAAAGGGTAGGATAGATTTAGGAACTATAATTCAATTGTGGACCATCTTATTATGCTTGGGGAAAATTTTATGGGCGAAATTTAGCCCAAGGGCTCATTTTCAAGCTATTTTTCCAAAAAAAATCATCATTTTCCATTTTTTTCCAATATGATTAGCCCAAATTCCATAGGATTAAAATTTTTTACTCTGAAAATTGTCAAAATTGTCCAAAAAGTATATAAAATCCTTAAAAATTTGAATATTTTTTTGTATCACAAAACATTTATGGTTGCAAATTTAATAATGAAATTTGCAAGGTTTCTATACTTTTTTTTTTAATTTAGAATTTAAACTTGTACCAAAAATTACAAAAATAGATAAGCCTCTCCTGAGGACAAAACAACCTATTATGAAAGTATCAAAGTATCAGCAGGATTCTCCTCTCATAAGGAGGAGACAACCAATAAACTAAAAAGACAAAGGTTTGACAGTATTTGATGAAAACAAAAAATATTGATAGTTGGAATTAGCTTAAACATTTTATTGGATAGCCATGTTACAACTTGATAGCCATGTTGGAAGTGTCTTGTATTTATTCTGCTTCTGGCTGCTGGTCATTCCCATCTCCAACGTGTGGACCAATATGAATTGTCTCGTCCTCCTCATTGAAATAGTCAGCAATATATCGGTCATGGTGGCAAGATGACGAGCGAAACCTGGATTTCTTTGCTTCCGAGAGCAATTGGGTCGACCCTGAACTCTATGGTCGGAAGAACGTCGTCTTTCACCATCCATACTATAGTGTTTATCCTTATCACAAGCCGTAGTAAACCTCTGCGTCATCGACCGAAGACACCAGAAAGCGTAGAGCTGCGTCCAATAGAACCTCAAGCCAATATGGACAGGAATGGCGTAGAGCTGCGTCCAATAGAACCTCAAGCCAATATGGACAGGAATGAGTGCATTAGACTGCATAAAACCCCTTAATAGCTAGGCGCCAGAATCGATGGTATTCATTGTCTCCCTGTGACTTGTGTAGGATGATCATCCTAATTACGGAAAAGAAAAGAGAGGGCGAAAAATATTTTACATGCAACAGATAATTAAATGCTACAGCGGTAGCATTGTGGGTCGTTGGATCTCAATCGGTTTGAGATCCAACGGCTCACAATGTTGCCATCACAATATTTAATTCTCTACTGCATATTAAATATTGTTCGCCATAAGAGAGGGGGAGTTAATACTCCCATTAACCAATGATGTCATCGTTCCAAACCTGACAGTCATCGCCTTCGTCATCTAGGACAAGGTTTCGATACTTTAAGAAAATTGTGTATCTTTAAATTTTCCCTTGTTATGCTTAGGACCATTGAAGAGGAGTGTCACAATAATAAAATCAATATTTGGTGTTGCCTTGTTGACTTTAGAAAATCATTTGACGCAATGCCCATAAATGACCTTTGGAATATATTAGAAGAGTTAAAAGTTCCTTTCAAGTTGAGAGAAACTATAATAAATTCAAAGGTTGTCTAAGAATGTGATTGCCTAGTTTTTTTTTTCAGTCGAAAAAACACTGACCTTGATATTCATTAAGAATCAAAGGACATCATAATGTGCTTTCCATAACTAGGTATTACAAAGCTATCAGCACAGCTGAATCATCAAGAAATACAAATCTTCCAAAATACAGTGTGTCAGTTCTCAATACCTACCAGGATAAGTCCAAAATATATGCCAGTTAGCAAGGACTTTCCTAAACAGTCTGAACCAGGAGAACAATGAGAGCCCATAGAAGCTGATCTAAAGATGTCCACCCCTTTTAATAATAAGTTTAGAGAGACAAGTCTCTTAGTTCTTGAAAGAAAAGGAGACAAGCTCCAGCATATTGCTCTAAAAGAGCTCAAATTCACCACTCTTACTGATAGAACCATAAAAAATTTCAGAGAAACAAAGGAGACCAGGGGTAAAAATCAGGTCATCTTTGGATAAGCTATCTGCACTCTGATTGTGCTCTCGGTAGACATGGAGAATGCCCAACCATGCAAACCCATCCATAAGTGTCCTGGTATTATCACACCAGTAGTTCAGCTCAAGTGAGGTAAGAGAAGATTTGTTATTAGCCCAATTAATAATAACTGGGGAATCACCAAAAATATGCAAGAAGGGGAGGCCCATTTTATGTGCCACCAAAAGCAGAGTCCACAAAGCCAAGAGCTCAGCTCTTGTGTTGGTCGAGGGTCCACATCCCAACTTAAAGGTGAGCACATGTGAGCTACTGATAGCAATAAAAACACCTGCTCCTCCTTGTGAGGCAGCAACAACCCCATCGAAGAAGCCACAGGGAAAAACTAAGTCTGGCGCAACACCAGTAGCTCTGAGTTTCTTCTTTCTAACAGGTACATGAAAGAGATGCATCATATAATCAATCTGAAACAACACACTATTTATAGAGGCCAACATACCCTAAAAAATGCTCTTATTTCTTGTCGTCCATATACACTAGCATAAAAAGATCAACAGGTATCTGCATTTCGAGTGCTTTGAATATTTCGTGAACCAAAACTTTAAAAGATCATAGACTGAGCCTTACGAACTAGGAGATTCACAGTGATATATCCCACAAAGCATGGAACAAACCAAGGAGGTAAATGGGCATTCCAAAAAGATATGCTTTGTTGTCTCTTCAGAACTGAAGCATAAAACGCATCTGCCAGGGCCAGTCCAGCCACGTCTTACAAGGTTATCCCAAGTCAAGACTCTATTATTGAGAGCTAACCAGAAAAAAACATTTTATCTTGAGAGGAAATACACCATGCCATATCTTCACCAAGTGTTGTTCCTTGGGAGGATCCAAACAAGAATTGGTTATCATGACATACACCTGAGCAGCCGTGACCATACCGTCCTTTTTATTATGGGACAAGAGTAGTTTATCAGGTACGTGCCTAAGTCTAATACCCCCAGTCTCAAGGCTAGAGATATAATCCTTCCAACATGTATCCCAAGGACCCCCCAGCTCCAGGTCCTCCGCCAGTAGCCAGTAAGAATGTGCCCCAACAGTGAGATTACGGGCATCCTAGAGGGATGTGATGCCATAGTTTGCAAGATAATCAATTAGATCAAGAGGGAGGAAGGGGTGGGTAGAAGAGACGATTATGGGATCATAACCTATATGAATATTTTTACCATTCCCAAACTGCCATCCCAACCCCCTACCCAGCCAGGAAAGAGTATTTAAGAACCCATTCCAAAAGATCGAAGTCCCACTAACAAGGATTTTTTTTGCTCTGAGCCATACTTCCACAGACTGGGTTTTTTAGTATTTCATGGAAATCACTTTGTGCCATAATCTTGTACCATTAAGCACTAACCAAAGGCTCTTCAGACGTAATGAGACACTGAACCACTCCATATTTTTTATACCCCAACCCTCGAGTTCAATAGGTCTGGAGAGCAACTGCCAGTCCACAAGATGGTAGTGTTTACTAGCACTCGAAAAGCCCCAAAGAAAGTCAAAGATCAGCTTTCTCAACTTATTCAGAATGGATTTGGGAACAGGAGCAAGGAGTCAAGCAAGGTTGTCCACTATATCCTACCCATTTTTGTTCATACATTGACAAGTTAGATGGTTGTTTGAAAGAAGTAAGTTGCGTCGGCATGAATCTAGCTAGTATAGTCACCATCCTTCGTCTTTATGCTGATGACATTTTTCTTATGGAAAGGAGTCTCTCCAATCTCTACAAGAAACTAAAAACTCTCAAGGATTTTTTCTCTAGTATAAGTATGATTGTTAAAATTGACAAAACAAGGTCAATTCCATTCAAATATTTTTCCTCTACATGGATTTACCTCAAACTAAGTAAAGGAAATTTGCATGTGTCTCTCTCATTTCTTATGCCTTTATTATTAGTGGCTATGGATTAAGAGGTTCTTCCCCTATATCTACATCGGTTACTTCCCTTTCAATTTAATCTGCTACTGGTGATTCTTGATGTTGAGATGGCTAAATATCCCACCTAAACCCTATCAAACATGAAGATTTGTATTTATTCCATTAGTGGAAATCCATATGGTGAACTCGACTTATTACAAACCCAAAACATCGAAAAAAATCAAGAATTGAACTTGTAATCCTCAACAACTTCAACCTAAATATGTGATCCATGTAGTGAGCAGATCTCAATGAACCAAACCTACATTGTGACAAGATTAATTTTTTCCATCACAACATGAAACATATGGTTTTAGAGTTCTTTGGCATTGATGACGATCAAAGGAACAATGACATTACCAAAAATTATAGCAATGAATTGGTTGTGATATATGTTCCTCCATTAACATCATAGATAATTAATGGATACTTTGCAAAAAACCTATTCTGCAAGTTACTGACATGAATTTTAAGCAAGAATTGGAATTGTCATCAAGAGATCCATTACATCTACTAGTCCAAGTGTTATCCACACACTCACAAATTTGACAAATGTTCAACATAGGCCATTCCAACAAATTCATTTTTTTAAACTTCAACTATAGTGGGTGTTACCCACTCCGTAGCCTTGTTATGTCACTGCATGGGACTGTATAGAAATGGCATTGAGCCATTAACCCATTCCATAATAGGGTTAAATTTTTCCATTTTTTATATTTCCATAGTTTTTGACATATTGTTTGTATTTTAATATTAATTATAGTTTTTAAAATATTTATTTATTTAAGTTTATATTGGTTGATAACGACTGATGTCATCCTTGGGATCAAGTGTCCTGGTTTTCACTCGCCACCTGTGCATACTTAATAAGTTTCAAATTCATATGTACAATTTGATATTTATGGAACTGCATGGTGTTGCGATTAAATCCCTCCCTCCCCAGTTTTAGACACTGGTTGTTGCAGGGTCGACATTTGTCTCTTCAAAGTAGTCATCAAATATTTGACGCCTGACCGAAGATGTTGTTCCACGGATCGATGTGGAAATAGGTAGAGTTTACTTTGTTGGAGAAGGGGTCTTAACCTTATCGTCTGATGCTGAGGAAGGTCTTGGGGATGAAAATATGCGTTGTTTCTTTGTGCGTTCTTCTGCTAGCTGGGCTAGTGCCACCTCCCGCTCTTGTTTGGTGTAGAATTGAGGTGAATTGCTTGCATCACTTTGTCCTATGCGATCATCCTTAAAATTCATGTGCATTTCCAATTCCTCTATGATATCCACCTCAAAGTTTGTGGATGACTGCAAGTGTTGGGGCCATTCTATCACGGTTGTTGGGATGGCTACATTTCTCTCTCTTATTGCTTATGCCTTTGGTATTAGTGGCTATGGATTAATAGGTTCTTCCCCTATATCTACATTGGTTGCTTACCTTTCAATTTAATCTGCTATTGGTGATTCTTGATGTTGAGATGGCTAAATATCCCACCCAAACCCTATCAAACAGGGGGATTTTTATTTATTCCATTAGTGGAAATCCATATGGTGAACTTGACTTGTTACAAAAACCAAAACATAGGAAAAATTCAAGAACTGAACTTGTAATCCTCAACAACTTCAACCTCAATATGTGATCAATGTAGTGAGCACATATTGAACCAAACCTACATTGTGACAAGATTAATTTTGTCCATCACAACATGAAACATATGGTTTTAGGGTTCTTTGGCATGGATGACGATCAAAGGAACAATGACATTGTCAAAAATTATAGCAATGAATTGGTTGTGATATATGTTCCTCCATTAACATCATAAACAATTAATGGATACTTTGCAAAAAAAACCAACTGTACAAGTTACTGGCATGAATTTTAAGCATGAATTGGAATTATCATTATGAAATCCATTATCTATACTATTCTATGTGTTATCCACACACTCACAAATTTGATGGATGTTCAACATAGGCCATTTCCAACAAATTCATTTTTTCAAACTTCAACTATGGTAGGTGTTTCCCACTATGTAGCCTTGTTATGTCCTTGCATGGGACTATATAGAGATGGTGTCGAGCCATTAACGCATTTTGTACTAGGGTTAATTTTTTTCTGTTTCCATAGTTTTGACGTAGTGTTTGTATTTTAATATTAATTATAATTTTAAAATATTTATTTATTTAAGTTTCTATTAGTTGATAATGGTTGATGTCATCCTCGCGATCAAGCATCCTAGTTCTCACTCGCCACCTGTATAGAGTGACGTTTGCAGACTTAATGAGTTTCGGATTCGTATGTACAATCTGATATGAATGGACCCATTCTTGGAATTTGATGTCCTATAGGACGTTTTTTGCTTGTTAAAACATATTTGACAGTTAATATAAAATTTGAAACGTCAACCATGACAAGCATGAAAAAATTGAAACCGTAGATTTGACATCTACAAATTAGATCTCTCGTCATAAATTTTAATACTGGTTTGATAGACTACTGGTTTGGTTTGAGAGTGTAGGCTATGCTAATTATTAGGCATGACATTGGCGGGCATGTTCCCACTTTATCATATTCTATACACATACATACCATAACTATTCGTCATTTCCATTGTTGTTTCGGCAGCTGGTGATGGTTTTAAGTTTGAATATTATAATGCACGCTGCCAGTAGTAATTCCGTTCACAACACACCAACTCCAGCTACGGTAGTAATTCCCTTCACAACACACCAACTCCAACTACCGCTGGCTTCAAGCTTGCTCCCAGCCCATGGCCCTTCGAAATATTCATTCTGAAACCTTGGTGTCAAGGTTTTGAACATTTGAGAATTTTATGAGAGATATTTGAGAGGCATTTGGAAAACGTAGGAGCAGTTGGATCTCCTCACTCAAAGCAAGGTATGTATATGTCTTTCTTCAGCATATTTTGAAGTTATTAGAATTAAAATTTGATGTCTAATTGCTTTGATTCGAAGGCTCTCTCTTTTTTCAGATAATTGTGTTAAGTTTTTTTCACTCCTGTATTTTTCCACTCTTCCACCGCCATCATTTTATGATTATGATTTCAAACTTATTACAAACTCATTATAAGAGTCGTTAATCTTTTATGTCATATTCTATTAACTCAATCTAAATATGCAAATTTTCTTTGTTAACCCTAAAATACATCCATCTTTTGAACGAGTTTGGATACAAAGCTGCTACGATTCAATCCCTTCCACCTTAGTTTTAGACATTGGTTGTTGCAGGGCCGATGTTTGACCGACATCTGTTTAAGAAACGATGAAATCATGGCGAGGACGGATGGAGTTTAAGTTGAATGAGAGGACGTACAGCATAAGTGAACCACACTAATGACATCTCACACCCTAGGGAAAGGTGGCGGAAATAAAGTGTTACCACGAGGAAAATGGAATGACAAATGTAGAATATCACATTAATCGAGACTTAGTTAAAGTGGTTTTTATAAATTATAAATTATAATTTGTGTTAAGTCGCAATTGTATTAACATTTCCGAGTAATCAATGACCTATTTGTGGAGTGCTTAGCTAGGCTTCCAAGTTCATCAAATGGGAGATTGAAGCTATCTAGAGTTTTTATTATGAGTATGATCGTAATGGGGCTATAATTTCATGGATGTCAATCACTAATGCTTTTGATTAGCTGTATTTAATTAAGCTTAACCGGCATCCATGGTTCAATGACTATCGATGATGGTAATGGGTTATGTTTATCCTTACACGTTATAGAGTAGCATCAACCAACCATGCTAATGCAACAACGTCACGTTTCAGTCCATTAGGGATTAGGATTTTTCCCAATGTTTATTTTTATGTGAAACAACCAACAATACCAATTGGTTAACAACATGGCCTTGTAGAAACATCCACTTTCAACCACAGCATGATCATAAGAAAAGGAAAAGAATTTCTACGATTGACATGGTAGCACCCCTCAAACAACATCTCCTCACTTAGAGGAACTCCACAAAGTCTAAGTGAACAACCATAGCAAATGTAAGAATGCAAGTGACATCTTTCAAATTTCTATTATTTTACTCAATTTAAGGGAACAAACATATTGCGCTCCGCTAAACTACATTAAACTATATTATAGGATAAACAATGATTCAATGCTAATAAATATTTTAAATTATTATTAAGTTTATTTTTATAAATTTGTGTAGAGTTTGGTGATGATTCTTTATATAAAAACACTTATACACCAATTTATAGTTTAGTTATGGCCAGCTAGATCATAATTTAAGAAAATAAACTTATTATTGTAGATATCATATCAACAACATAAAAAATTAAAACAGTAATACAATGTAAAGTTATTTTGGTTTAAAAATTGATTTAATTTAATTTGTTTTGAATTTGAAAATTTAAAATAGTAACCAATGTAAACTTTAATTTGATTTCAATTCAATCCATATCCCAAAAATAAAGTGTGAACTTTAATTTGATTTCAATTCAATCCATATCCCAAAAATAAAGTGTGATTAAGTGCCAAATTGAATAGCCAATTATTTCTATAGGTTAAGATATAAAGTTATTTTGATTTCAATTAAATCATATCCCAAAAATAAAGTGTGATTAAGTGTCAAATTCAATAGCCAATTATTTCTATAGATTAACAGCCAAAATTAATTGTCAATTATTTCTATAGCTTCTATCTTATAACAATAGTTGTTAGCAACTGTGGGGACATTGCCAGCTGGTGACTCTTGTTGTATTAAATAACCACCACTAATACATTCATAGAGGTAGTGGGTGTAAATATTGCCTTCTATTGACTCTGCCATTGATGCCTTATGGTTACAATATTCACTTTGCATCATGGTGACACTCACACCTAACTTTGAATTCATTGTCAAAATCTAAATTGATGATTGAAAGAACATATAACTTGGATGCTTAACAAACAACATAGAACATGTGTTATTACCTATGTTAGTCATAGAATGATGTGAGGGATCCCTCTTTGATGCACGGGGGCTTCACTTATTGACCAATATCCTATCACGTTAGTTCATATTGTGGGTTTTAAAATTATCAAAAATTGAACCAATATATTGCAGGTATTG